>CAJHQQ010001696.1:0-85577 GCA_905132885.1 Moricandia moricandioides
AGCTCTGATACCATGTAAGTTTTATGAACAACAAGGTGAAGAACACCAAGAACAGAGGAAAGAGATGAAGTTTGATTCGTTTGTGTAGAGAGAGAGAGAGAGAAGAGAGAGAAGAGAGAGAGAGAGAAGAGAGAGAGAGAGAGAGAGAGAGAGAGAGAGAGAGGGAGAGAGAGAGAGAGAGAGAGAGAATATGGTTTCTCGAGAGAGAGAGGTAGGCAGAGAAAAGAGGAGTTTTGTATCCTTACTTTCATTTAGCCATTTCAGGGTTTATTAAATAGAGCTACATCCAGACCAGAATAAACAATAAACAAATGGGAGGAGAGTAGGGAACAAAATGGTTCGGCCAGAGGAGGTGAGAGTGACATCTCGTCTGCTTCTCTCTCCTTAACCAGACATGTGAGTTTCCCTTTTCTTCTTTTCCCTCTTGTCCCCAACGGCACTCTAGGCCTCATCCAGAGCTTTAGGAGAGCCTCCAAAATATTCCTTAGACAAATATCTTGCTTGCCTTGCACTCTAAGATAGGGTTAGGTCTCGAGATCATCCGTACACCTTGTACGGACTATCTTGTCTTGGATGCTTCAGGATCACTCTCTTGATCTCCTTCAGTTGTTTATGTCTTCTTTATTGTTTCAGATCAATAGAAAGCATATCCTTCCTAGAGCTTTGGACTTTCAGAGTTCCTTCAAAGTGCCTCTGCAGAATATCCCATGCATCCTTCGCTGCCTCACACCCTTGAATCAGTTCAAACTGCTTCCTTGCCATGCTGCAGTGTATGACAGTTAGGGCACGAGCATTGAACTTCGCCATCTTGTTCTCATCTTCAGTCCAGAGTTCTTCCAGCTTTTGGAACATCTTTCCCATCATCGCCTCTTGCAAAAGGTGACTTCCAACCAGATTCCACAGCCTTCCACGCCAATGGGTCAATACCCTTGATTGTAGCCTTCATACGTGCCTTCCAAAAACCATAGTTTCCTACTTCAAGGATCACCTTGGAATTCATCACCAACTCGCGATAGCTATCCATCTTACTCCGCAGGATCCTACCTGTTTAAGACAAACAAAGTACATATACATGCTCTGATACCAATTGTTAATGTAAGATAAGCAAGCTATGCGATGTAGAACACACAATAGTACATGGTTAATCAATTCCAAGAAATACGACTATATTTATTTTTTTAAAAGCTCATAAATGTTCTTCTTTAAAAGAAATAAATCAAACAAGCTCAAGACAAACCTCGACTCGTTTGCTACTCTTACTCGTTCAAAGACCTAAGACAAACTCTGAACCAACTAAGCTCTTAACCCCTAGATGCTTTGCTTCTCCTTCTTCGGACGTAAAAAACTCTCAATCGCTAAAAGCTCTCTCTGTGTGTTAACCGCAACACTGTGCCACGACTCCCTTTTATATATCTTTATAGAAGCCCTAGATCTAATCTATCTACCCAATGGAAACTTTCCATTTCTTTTACTTCAGCGAATAAGCCAATCTTTCTTTTCTCTTTAGATCTATTGCTTCTTCTCCAAGTCTTCCTTTAATATGCCTCTTCATTAAATCTTCCTTTAATGCATCGGTCTTGACACGTGATTCTCATTATCCGTCTCTCTGATGTAGTAGTCCATGTCGCACTTCATGAACTACTTCTGCTCTGCTACATCATCATCTTCACCATACATCTTCAGCTAGTTCCACTCTTTTGTACTCAACGCATTATCGTAGACGGACATCTCAAGCTTGTACATGCGTCCCAGTAAAATCATTTCAACAATAGAAAATTGGATAGGTGGTGCGTAATTATTTTGCCGTTTGGACTACAAAGAAAATAAAGTGGAGGTGAGCTGATGTGTGTGAAAATTACTTTACAATACCAGTAGCATTCTCAGCAGCACATTATGAGAAAATAAATGATGTCGGACTCCTGTTTAGTTTTGTTTAGCAGTCAGTGCGTGCAATATAATACCAGCTTGAGAGAGATGGACACACCTGAGCTGTTTCATTCTTCACAAAGGCAAGGATCTCACCAATGGTGAGTGTTTCGAGCTTGGTTATTTCAGATGTTTCCTACAAGAGACGCAAGAGTATTTTCAGGCAACCTAGAAAGGTCATATTAATCAGGTGAATAGACGAAAGGAAAATTCTAAAAATAAATCAACATAGATATCTTAAAAGGTTGCAGATGGTTCTGAGGAGTTGATATTAAAGAACTAAGATAAACCTGAATTGTTCATAAGGTTACCAGAAGAGTTGCTGATTCAAATTCCTTGGTCTACACAACATAACAATATGTCTTAGCGGATGAAGAATTCTATAAGCAACATCTATCAACCTTAAGAGAAAACACTTGGTTAACATGACAAAACGGGTAATTGTAGTATGCGATATTTTTTTCTCACTTTGGTAGGATCAATGATTTCTGCTGACATTAGATCTTTGTATGTGCTAGTTGCAGCGTTGTAACCGTGTTTCAGGCTGTTTCTCGGGAGCACTTTTGGACCAGAAAAAAAAATTATGTATTGACTTGGTTAACACTACCATTAACACCAGCATTTTTGGCGCTTAATTTCAACGGGTAGCTCAACGCTTTAATCAGCTCAAACCTGAAATATAAAGATGATTGAAAAAAATGGTGTTATGGCTTTTATAGGCTAACCTTTACTTGAACGTATGATAGAATATCTTTAATGACATCAACTTGTGATGCAAAACTTAGCATTTTGCATCAACTTCCAACAAAATACCATCTTCCAGCTGTCTAATATATTAAAGGTTCAACGAATTATTCTCGCTAAACAAAACATATCAACATTATTTGCTTAGATATTTGTAATTACCTTTCGTTGACAGCATAGAAACCCTATGCAACTGCTCATTTCTGAGTGCTTAAATCCCATGTTATGATCGTCAAAGAAGCTTTTTATGCACTGAGAACTGAAAAGTATGTAACATACTTATTGCACACATGGTATGTTTTATCCTATTCAGATTCGCAACATCGTATGTATCTGGACTGATTACCATCACTTCAATAGGCGACTTAACAATAACTCTGTCGCTCTTCATCTCGATCTCTATGCCGCCTACTCCATCGTTGTCAACGTTGATTCCTCTGTCACTTACTAAGTCACTCTACATAGTGATCTCTCCATCAGAGTCGACGTTTTGTTAGCAATGAATTTGGAGGTGAGTTCTGAAGCAAGTATGTTTAGTATGAGTTGACTGAGAGAACCAGACGGGATTTAAGAGTTAAAATAAGGAGGGGAAGAGATTAGATTGTGTTGATGGTGAGAGTTAAGAACGAAACAATAAAGAACGTCATTGATCGATGAAGAGGAGCAAGCGATAACGGAGATTATATATATATAAGAAATAACATGAGCTTTGCAGGTAGAATTAGTATCCCAAAATTTGATATACCGATAAAGTTTTTCATTTATCCCCTATATATTAAAGGAGAAACATTTTTAAAACTTACCTTAAATCTTATTCACAAAGTGTGTGACGTGTCTTCACGAGAAGCTTTTATTTTGAAAAACTCTGATGTGTCGAGTGGAGAACGTTTCTCGTGAAAATTTTAACTTTAATGCAAACTAATATTTTCCTTTTAAATAAATCTCTACGTAACAATTAATGCGTTCACACATTAATTTTCTTAATTCTACAACATACAATTAATGTGATCACACATTAATTTTATTAATCAAATCATTTTTAGCTTTAATATTAGTGAATTGAAGTTCTCTCCGTGCAACTACTGAATAATATCATTGTTGAAAGAAAAAACTAGAAAATCATTAAGATTCACATCAACTAAAGTTTTGGAGTAAGAATAATTTTAGAAATTGAAAGTTTTGTATTTTGCCGAACTTTGCTATGTTTGAGGTTTCTATAAAGAAATTGAGGTGAAAAAACACACAAACTCGAGATTTTTAGTTTATTCAAGTATTATTTTTTCTTTTAAGAGTTTTCGTATCAAATAAAAAATTAGAAAAATAATCAGATTGGTAGAAAAAAATCAGAAAGCAGAAAAGCTTTAAAAGAAAAGAAATTCGCAAAATCGATTTAAAAACAAAATTCATGTGCCAGATCACATATTTTTGATGCAACTCTAACCCTTTTAACTCAATTATATTTTGTTTTTATTCTATTTACCAATATTTTTTATAAGAAAGTACATGTTATTTGGTTATAGACTACGTCAGTTTTGAAACATGTCCACCAATATTGACATGACGTCCAACCATTTTTATTTATATTCTTAAATGTATGGTCTAATAATCATTTATGTAAAATAAACCCTAAATTTTTGTAATACATTTATATTATTTTGCTTTATATTACTAGAAGAAAATAAGTTTTGGTAAAATACATGGATCCGAAGAACCGAACCAAAATCTTTTTGAAAGTAATACTAAACATAAATTAAAATTAATTAAATACTTAGATAAATCTAAATTTTTGATATTTGGATAACCATACCCGAATCCAATCCAACATGATAGCTTGGATACCGAAAATAGCTAAATCACAAATATAAACTCAAATATATCAATTATTTTAAATCTTATATCTATTAGATATTCAACATATCAAAATATCTAAATATTATTAAAATAGCCACAAGTAAATATCGATAATAACAAAAAAATGTTCAAAATAATGAAAATATCTATATGTTTTCCTTCTAAATATTAAACTGAGCTAATTTTTATGTAAAGCTAAGTATTTGGTTTTATATTATTCAAATTTATATGTTTTATGTTATTTTTATTTTCTGATTTTTAGGACTTAAGTATATTTAGATTTTTGTTAGAAAATTAAAAGGGATATCTGAAATCAAACCGAATAAGCAATGATCCGAACCAACTCTAAACGAGATTCAAACTGAAATTTGTGTATATCCGAATCAGATTTAGATTTCTAATTCTAAAAATCTGAAGTCCGAATAGAAAAAATAAATCCAAACAGATATTATATCCATCCCTAGAAAAAACTATACGACAAATCCCTCGGTACAACGTAAAATAAATAATCTAAGCAATTGTTTCACTCCGCGCACAGCGCATATTACTACCTAGTTTTTATTATAGTCTAATCTGATATAGTCGCATAGTAATTAAAAGATTGGAGTAGTGATGCTTCTGTTTCTAGACTTAATCTTGAACAACACAATTGTTGTTATTGTTATAGTTGAAATAATCTGCAGAAACTGCTGTCACTCATACTATTATTGATTTTAGTTGCCTTTCATGTTCGCTATTAAGTTAAATCTTGGGAGAAATTTACATGATCAATAGGGCAACCAAATCTCATTGTAACCACTGACAAAGGTAATGAGCTTTTCTTAGTTTGCAATATTCCTAACAAAAATAATCCTTTTTAGTTAAACAATTTTTGTTATTAATTTTGAAATGATCAGAAATATAATAAATTTATAAAAATGATGAAAATATATATTCAAAATAATATATCATTTTCATTTTCTTTTATTAATTTCTAAGAGTATATATCTTATTAACTTTGAGTTAAAAGGTTATTCTATTACTATCTTATTGACTTTAAAATAAAAAAGTAATTGATATCAATTATTTAATTAATTAATTTACAGAAGATAGTACCATATTTTTTCAATATGTTTGGGTTATTTGTGTAAGAGTAAAATTGAATTATTCTTATATTAATGTATATCCTCAAATTTTTCTCATATCTTTTATTTTTCTCATATTTTGGTAAATCCTGAGAACTATTGGACATTAAGTTTCTAACGGATTTTTTCTAATACGATCAGTTACTATACAATTATATTTATGTAGTATCTCAGTTTTTTCTTTGAAATTTTTATATTGATTTCTATTATACTTTGTCAAAGACTATATTTTGGAAGTAACATTTTCAAAGAATTTTCTGTTTGGTTATTTATTCTGATTTCCAAAATGAAAATATTTTATATGATAATATGCATCATTATACAATTCTACCAATTAATGACCTAAAATTTATTGAAAAAAATATTAGAGGAGTTATCTAGTTATTAGTTTTGAAAAATCTATGACAATAACTAAACCGGTAATGAGAGAAAAAAAACATAATTATATTTTTTGACATTTAAACGGTATTGGTTATAGAATATCATTTTAAATGTCATCAAACATAACCCAATTATGGCTTGCGGTCCAACTTAATGGGAATTGACATCTATTATTGCACATTTTAATTGTGCTTACGAAACATACATATATGATCTGCTATACTCCAATGTCAACAAAAAGAAAGCTAAAATCTCCACATTTCAGATAATATATATTAAACTTAGTACGATTAAGCTAATACAATATATAGCAGACCTCAAAGAACCTTTATGAACATGATATAAACTTATACCGAAACGATATCCATAGTGGGATATAAAATATTGTTTCAAGAAACATATAAGATAATGTAACCCTAAACTAAAAGGCAAAACGATAAAAAATCACAATAACATCATCCCGTAAACGATGACATTGTTGATAAGTTTTTCGCTTATACCGGGAATTTGTTGTTTTGGCCAGTCAAAGCATCGTCATTAGTCTTTGGAGGAAGGGACCTCGCAGGAGGAAGGCTGGTTTTATACTTCATTAGTTGTGTGCATGCACTGGCTGGGTTGGAATTTTGTATGCAAAGTTCCACGATCTTTTTAGTCAAAAAAAAGGTTCCACGATTTTTTTGATTAATTCTGCTGAACCACATGCTTTTGACTCTTCCGCCTCTTGTTTTTTTTTTATTTCTTTTCGGCTCTGGCTGAGAGGATTTTTCGGGAGTCATGACAGATTTTCTTCTCAATAGATGAAACATGGGAGCAATCAAAACGTGAGCAGAATAATAAAAATAGGAAGTACCCAAGAAACAACAGAAATCATAGCACAATAAATACTCAAGTCAAAATCAAGAAAGAGCGTGACTTAGAACAAAGCTACAGGTTAAAGAGGAATGAATATAAAAAAAAGGTTACAGAGCAAAACTGCTCATAAATGATTTAAAACAATAAAGGAAGTGAGTCTTACTTGTACGTCTTTTTCCATGTGTCTGCATTAGCAAAAGAACTTCGTCGAATCTGTTTATGTGCACTGTTGCTTCTATGAATTCTCCATAGTCTATTGTTCCGTTACCGTCCACACAACCTATTAAAAACAGGAAAAATCAGATATAAGAATAGCACATAAGAGAAAAAAATTTCAGCTCCTTCATGTGTATAGTAAGTGGAAATCGGGACAACAAAAAACATGAAGTAGTTAAGTTCCTTCCTTGCATGTAAGAAGCACAAACGTATTGCTAGATACTTGGAATACAATATACCAAGTGTTTCTTAAAAAAAAAAAACAGAAAATTAAGCAGAATAACGTAGGGATTCATTCCAAGGAAAGTTAAAAATCAACAATAAAAGTATTTTGTCTGCAAATATTAAAAAAAAAAAGAACCCTTAGTAGAAGATCAAACACAAAAAAAAAAAAAAGATAAGAGAGAATTGTTAAAAGGTGAGGTCTTGGGTTAGAAACAATTCTACAGGAATTATTATACAAATGCTTGATTTTTTTCCTGAATTATTTTCTAAGAAAAAGAATTTAAAAATCTTTATGAACATAAACAAAAGTGGGAACAAAAGGTATATATACACGGATGTAAAAGAACATTACCATTAGATTGTTTTGCTTTGGTATTAGAAGTCCAATGGCTCATACAAATCTAACACCTACATATACATATTATGTTATTTAATGTTTTGTACATATTTACATAAAAAGTGCTACTAACTAATTATTTGAGTTTTTATTAGCATTTTATGATACATATGTATTAAAAATAAATATATAATAACTAAATCAGTATAAAATAAATAATATGTTAGACATGATTGGTGATTTTCATTCAAAAAGCATGTCTGTTTTGTTTATATAGATTCGAGTCAGACGTGTTTAAGGGGTAAGTGGATTTTGGTTTGGGATATTGGTTAAAAAGTATTAAAAAATATCACTGATTATGTATATAAAACATGAAAATTGAAAAGACAATAAAAATGAGAATTTTAAAATATCAATTTTAAAATCTTTGTGTTAAGTAAAAATAGAGTTTTAAATCTCCATATTTTAAATTGAAAATATAAAATTTCCTATCATTGAAGAACTATACACTGTTATATGTACCCATAAGAACTAAACAAATATATAAATAGGAATCTTTAATTCAGTTTGACAATAATAAATTTATTAATAAAATATTTTTTGTGGGAAATGTTTATACAGATAAACAAATTATACTGAAAGTGTTTTAAGATATACATAGTTCTATGGCCTTATTAAGAAGAAATTTGTAAATTAAGAAAACAGAAGCTTAAATCAGCTTTATCATTTATTAGCTTTTATATTAAATAAATAAATATTATTGAGTCACTATATCACATGGATAGTAATGATAGATATTTGATGGCCAGTTACGATTTATTTTTAAAAGATAAAGCTCTTCTATATACAATGTGGTATTTTCCAAATAAAATTGACTTCAAAAGAAAACCTTAATCTCTGTTTTTCAAAGCTTTTGCATTCATGTAAAAAGCAGCATACAATAAAATGGAAGGCAAAAAGATTTGTGGAAAGTAGCTTTCGTCTACCTTAGGAAGAAAATCGGCGGTGGAAGTACCTGATGCTTGAGACAATATCGCTACCAACATCTTAGCAGGTATGAATAGGAATACAGTGGAAAGCATCCACTGTATAAATGTGCTTGCTTCATTAGTGAAGTCTCCCCAAGCTTCGGTGGCAATGACATAATCGGCAACCTCAAGATGAACCGTGTAACCATTTTCTAGAAGAAGAAGATTCGGAGCAATATTGGAGTGTGTCGGAGAAGAAACGGCAACAACAACATCGGGATGATGAGAAAAAACCGGATCAATATCTGAGTGTGTCAGGGGAAGAACGGCAACAACAACATCGGGATGCTGAGGAAGAACCGGATCAATATCTGAGTGTGTCGGGGGAGGAACGGCACAACAACATCGGGATGCTGAGAAAGAACCGGAGCAATATCTGAGTGTGTCGGGGGAGGAACGACAACAACAACATCGGGATGCTGAGGAAGAACCGGAGCAATATCTGAGTGTGTCGAGGGAGGAACGGCAACAACAACATCGGGATGCTGAGGAAGAACCGGAGCAATATCTGAGTGTGTCGGGGGAGGAACAACAACAACATCGGGATGCTGAGGAAGAACCGGAGCAATATCTGAGTTTGTCGGGGAGGAACGACAACAACAACACCGGGATACTGAGGAAGAACCAGAGCAAAATCTGAGTGTGTCGGTGGAGGAACGGCAACAACAACATCGGGATGCTGAGGAAGAACCGGAGCAATATCTGAGTGTGCGGGGGAGTAACAGCAACAACAACATCCGGATGCTCAGGAATAACCGGAGCAATATCTGAGTGTGTCGGGGGAAGAACGGCAACAACAACATAGGAATGCTGAGGAAAAACTAGAGCAATATCTGAGTGTGTCGGGCGAGGAACGACAACAACAACATCGGGATGCTGAGGAAGAACCGGAGCAATATATGAGTGTGTCGGGGGAGGAACGGCAACAACAACATTGGGATGCTGAGGAAGAACTGAAACAATATCTGAGTGTATCGGGGGTGGAACAGCAACAACAACATTGGGATGCTGAGGAAGAACCGAAGCAATATCTTAGTGTGTCGGGGGTAGTAACGGCAACAACAACATCGGGATGCTGAGGAAGAACCGGAGCAATATCTGAATGTGTCGGGGAAGGAACGGCAACAACGACATCGGGATGCTGAGGAAGAACCAAAGCAATATCTGAGTGTGTCGGGAGATGAACGGCAACAACAACATCGGGATGCTGAGGAAGAACCAGAGTAATATCTAAGTGTTTCGGGAGAGGAACAACAACAACAACATCATGATGCTGAGGAAGAACCGGAGCAATATCTAAGTGTATTGGGGGACAAACGGCAACAACAGAATCGGGATACTGAGGAAGAACCGGAGAAATATCTGAGTGTGTCGGGGGAGGAACGGCAACAACAACATCGAGATCATGAGGAAGAACCAGAGCAATATCTGAGTGTGTCGGGGGACGAATGGCAACAACAAAATCAAGATGCTGAGGAAGAACCGGGAAAATATATGAGTGTGTCGGGGGAGCAACGACACAAACAACATCGGGATGCTGAGGAAGAACCGGAGCAATATCTGAGTGTGTTGGGGGAGAAACTGCAACAACAACATCGGGATGATGAGGAAGAACCGGAGCAATATCTGAATGTGTCAGGGGTGGAACGGCAACAAAAACATCGGCATGCTGAGGAAGAACCGAAACAGTATCTGAGTATGTCGGGGGAGGAACGGTAACAATAGCATCGGGATGTTGAGGAAGAACCGGATCAATATCTGAGTGTTGTCGGGGGAGGAACGGCAACAATAACATCGGGAAGCTGAGGAAGAACCGGAGCAATAACTGTGTGTGTCGGGGGAGAAACGGCAACAACAATATCGGGATGCTGAGGAAGAACCCGGAGCAATAACTGAGTGTTGTCGGGAGAGGAACGGCAACAACAACATCGGTATGCTGAGGAAGAACTAGAGAAATATCAGAGTGTTGTCGGGGGAGGAACGGCAACAACAACATCGAGATCTGAGGAATAACCGTAAGCAATATATGAGTGTGTCAGGGGAGAAATGACAACAACAACATTGGGATGCTGAAGAAGAACTAGAGCAATTTCTGAGTTTGTAGGGGGAGGTACGACAAACAACAACTCGTTATATTGAGGAAGAACCGGAGCAATATCTAAGTCTGTCGGGGGAGGAATGACCACAACAACATCGGAGATGATGGGGAAGAACTGGAGCAATATCTGAGTGTGTCGTGGGAGGAACGACAACAAACAACATCGGGATGCTGAGGAAGAACCAAAGCAATATCTTAGTGTGTCGGGGGAGGAACATCAACACAACTACGGGATGCTGAGGAATAACGTAGCAATATCTGAGTGTGTCGGGGTGGAAACGGCAACAACAACACATCGGGATGCATATGGGAAGAACCGGAGCAATATCTGAGTGTGTCGGGGGAGGAACGACAACAAGGACATCGAGATGCTGAGGAAGAACCGGAGCAATATCTAAGTGTGTCGGGGGATGGAACGGCAACAACAACATCGGGATGTTGAGGAAGACCGGAGCAATATCTAAGTTTGTCGAGGGAAGGAATCGACAACAACAACATCAGGATGCTGAGGAAGAAACCGGAGCAATATCTGAGTGTGTCGGGGAGGAACGGCAACAACAACATCAGGATGCTGAGGAAGAACCAGTAGCAATATCTGAGTGTGTCGGGGGAGGAACGAGCAACAACAACATCGGGATGCTGAGGAAGAACCGAAGCAATATCTGATTGTGTCGGGGTGAGGACCATCAACAACATAATCGGTATGCTGAGGAAGAACAGGAGCAATATCTGAGTATGTCGGGGGAGGAACGACAACAACAACATCGGGATGCTGAGGAAGAACTGGAGCAATATCTAAGTGTGTCGTGGGAGCAACGACAACAACAACATCAGGATGCTGAGGAAGAACCGAAGCAATATCTTAGTGTGTCGGGGGAGGAACATCAACAACAACTACGGGATGCTGAGGAATAACCGTAGCAATATCTGAGTGTGTCGGTAGAGGAACGACAACAACGACATCGGGATGCTAAGGAAGAACCTTAGCAATATCTGAGTGTGTCGGGGGAGGAATGGCAACAACAACAATGAGATGCTGAAAGAAGAACTGGAAGCAATATATGAAGGTGTCGGGGGGAAAGTGACAGCAACAAAATCGGAATGCTGAGGAAGAACCGTAGCAATATCTGAGTCTGTCGGGAGAGGACCGACAATAACAAAGACGGTATGCTGAGGAAGAAACCGGAGCAATATCTGAGTGTGTCGGAAAGGAACGACAACAACAACATCGGGATGCTGAGGAAGAACTGGAGCAATATCTGAGTGTGTCGGGGGGAGGAACACCAACAACACTTCGGGATGCTGAGGAAGAACCGGAGCAATATTTTATTGTGTCGGGGGAAGGAATGACAACAACCACATTGGGATGCTGAGGAAGAACCGGAGCAATATCTGAGTGTGTCGGGGGAGAACCGAAAACAACAAAATCGATATCCTGAGGTAGAAACCGAGCAATATATGAGTGTGTCGGGGGAGGAACAGCAAAAATAACATCGAAATTCTGAGGAAGAACAAGAGCAAGATCTGAGTTTGTCGGGGGTGGAACGGCAAACAACAACATCAGGATGCTGAGGAAGAACTGGAGGCAATATCTGAATGTGTCGTGGGAGGAACGACAACAACAACATCTGGATGCTGAGGAAGAACCGAAGCAATATCTTAGTGTGTCAGGGGAGGAACATCAACAACAATACAGGATGCTGAGGAATAACCGTAGCAATATCTGAGTGTGTCGGGGGAGGAACGACAACAACGACATCGGGATGCTGAGGAAGAACCGTAGCAATATCTGAGTGTGTCGGGGGAGGAATGGCAACAACAACATTGAGATGCTGAAGAAGAACTGGAGCAATATATGAGGGTGTCGGGGGGGAAATGACAACAACAAAATCGGAATGCTGAGGAAGAACCGGAGCAATATCTGAGTGTGTCGGGAGAGGACCGACAACAACAAAGACGGTATGCTGAGGAAGAACCGGAGCAATATCTGAGTGTGTCGGGGAAGGAACGACAACAACAACATCGGGATGCTGAGGAAGAACTGGAGCAATATCTGAGTGTGTCGGGGGAGGAACACCAACAACAACTTCGGGATGCTGAGGAAGAACCGGAGCAATATCTTATTGTGTCGGGGGAGGAATGACAACAACTACATTGGGATGCTGAGGAAGAACCGGAGCAATATCTGAGTGTGTCGGGGGAGGAATGCCAACAACAACTTCGGGATGCTGAGGTAGAACTGTAGCAATATCTAAGTGTGTCAGGGGAGGAACGGCAACATCGACATCGGGATGCTGAGGAAGAACCGGAGCAATATCTGAGTGTGTCGGAGGAGGAACGGCAACAACAACATAGGGATGCTGATGAAGAACCGTAGCAATATCTGATTGTGTCTGGTGAGGAATGACAACAACAACATTGGGATGCTGAAGAAGAACCGGAGCAATATCTGAGTGTGTAGGGGGAGGAATGACAACAAAAACATTGGGATGCTGAGGAAGAACCGGAGCAATATCTGAGTGTGTCGGGGGAAGAAACGGGAACAACAACATCGGGATGCTAAGGAAGAACCGGAGCAATATCTGAGTGTGTCAGAGGAGGAACGGCAACAACAACATCGGGATGCTGATGAAGAACCGTAGCAATATCTGATTGTGTCGGGGGAGGAATGACAACAACAACATTGGGATGCTGAAGAAGAACCGGAGCAATATCTGAGTGTGTAGGGGGAGGAATGACAACAACAACATTGGGATGCTGAGGAAGAACCGGAGCAATATCTGAGTGTGTCGGGGGGAGAAACGGGAACAACAGCATCGGGATGCTAAGGAAGAACAGCAGCAATATCTGAGTGCGTCAGGGAAGGAATGCCAACAACAACTTCGGGATGCTGAGGAAGAACCGTAGCAATATCTGAGTGTGTTGAGGGAGGAACGGGAACAACAACATCGGGATGCTGAGGTAGAACCGGAGCAGTATCTGAGTGTGTCGTGTGGAGAAACGGCAAAAATAACATCGAAATGCTGAGGAATAATAGAAGCAATATCTAAGTGTGTCAGGGGAGGAACGTCAAGAACAACATCAAGATGTAGAGGAATAACTGGAGCAATATCTGAGTGTGTCGGGGGAGGAACGAAAACAACAACATCGGGAAGCTGAGGAAGAATCGGAGCAATATCTTCTTGTGTCAGGGGATGAACGACAACAACTACATCGGGATGATGAGGAAAAACCGGATCAATATCTGAGTGTGTTAGGGGAAGAACGGCAACAACAACATCGAGATGCTGAGGAAGAACCGGATCAATATCTGAGTGTGTTGAGGGACGAACTGCAACAACAACATTGGGATGCTGAGGAAGAACCGGAGCAATATCTGAATGTGTCGGGGGGTGGAACGGCAACAAAAACATCGGCATGCTGAGGAAGAACCGAAACAGTATCTGAGTATGTCGGGGGAGGAACGGTAACAATAGCATCGGGATGTTGAGGAAGAACCGGATCAATATCTGAGTTTGTCGGGGGAGGAACGGCAACAAAAACATCGGGAAGCTGAGGAAGAACCGGAGCAATAACTGTGTGTGTCGGGGGAGAAACGGCAACAACAATATCGGGATGCTGAGGAAGAACCGGAGCAATAACTGAGTGTGTCGGGGGAGGAACGGCAACAACAACATCGGTATGCTGAGGAAGAACTAGAGCAATATCAGAGTGTGTCGGGGGAGGAACGGCAACAACAACATCGAGATGCTGAGGAATAACCGTAGCAATATATGAGTGTGTCAGGGGAGAAATGACAACAACAACATTGGGATGCTGAAGAAGAACTAGAGCAATTTCTGAGTTTGTAGGGGGAGGTACGACAACAACAACATCGTTATATTGAGGAAGAACCGGAGCAATATCTAAGTCTGTCGGGGGAGGAATGACCACAACAACATCGGGATGATGGGGAAGAACTGGAGCAATATCTGAGTGTGTCGTGGGAGGAACGACAACAACAACATCGGGATGCTGAGGAAGAACCGAAGCAATATCTTAGTGTGTCGGGGGAGGAACGGCAACAACAACATCGGGATGCTGAGGAATAACCGTAGCAATATCTGAGTGTGTCGGGGGTGGAACGGCAACAACAACATCGGGATGATATGGAAGAACCGGAGCAATATCTGAGTGTGTTGGGGGAGGAACGGCAACAAGGACATCGAGATGCTGAGGAAGAACCGGAGCAATATCTGAGTGTGTCGGGGGAGGAACGGTAACAACAACATCGGGATGTTGAGGAAGAATCGAAGCAATATCTAAGTGTGTCGAGGAAGGAACGACAACAACAACATCAGGATGCTGAGGAAGAACCGGAGCAATATCTGAGTGTGTCGGGGAAGGAACGGCAACAACAACATCAGGATGCTGAGGAAGAACCGTAGCAATATCTGAGTGTGTCGGGGGAGGAACGAGAACAACAACATCGGGATTTTGAGGAAGAACCGGAGCAATATATAAGTGTATCGGGGGCGGAACGGCAACAACAACATTGGGATGGTGAGGAAAAATCGGAGCAATATCTGAGTGTGTTGGGGGAGGAACGGGAACAACAACATCGGGATACTGAGGAATAATCAGAGCAATATCTGAGTGTGTCGGTGGAGAAATGACAATAACAACATCAGGATGCTGAGGAAGAACCGGAGAAATATCTGAGTATGTCGGGGGAGGAACGACAACAACAACATCGGGATGTTGAGGAAGAACCGTAGCAATATATAAGTTTGTCGGGGGAGGAATGACAACAACAACATTGGGATGCTGAAGAAGAACCGGAGCAATATCTGAGTGTGTAGGGGGAGGAATGACAACAACAACATTGGGATGCTGAGGAAAAACATAAGCAATATCTGAGTGTGTTGGGGGGAGAAACGGCAACAACAGCATCGGGATGCTAAGGAAGAACCGGAGCAATATCTGAGTGTGTCGGAGGAGGAACAACAACAACAACTTCGGGATGTTGAGGAAGAACCAGAGCAATATCTAAGTTTATCGGGGGTGGAACGGCAACAACAACATCGGGATGCTGAGGAAGAACCAGAGCAATATCTGAGTGTGTCGGGGGAGGACCGACAACAACAAAATCGGTATCCTGAGGTAGAAACGGAGCAATATCTGAGTGTGTCGGGGGAGGAACAGCAAAAATAACATCGAAATTATGAGGAAGAACCAGAGCAAGATCTGAGTTTGTGGGGGTGGAACGGCAACAACAACATCGGGATGCTGAGGAAGAACCAAAGCAATATCTGATTGTGTCGGGTGAGGACCATCAACAACAAAATCGGTATGCTGAGGAAGAACAGGAGCAATATCTGAGTATGTCGGGGGAGGAACGACAACAACAACATCGGGATGCTGAGGAAGAACTGGAGCAATATCTAAGTGTGTCGTGGGAGCAACGACAACAACAACATCAGGATGCTGAGGAAGAACCGAAGCAATATCTTAGTGTGTCGTGGGAGGAACATCAACAACAACTACGGGATGCTGAGGAATAACCGTAGCAATATCTGAGTGTGTCGGGAGAGGAACGACAACAACGACATCGGGATGCTAAGGAAGAACCTTAGCAATATCTGAGTGTGTCGGGGGAGGAATGGCAACAACAACAATGAGATGCTGAAGAAGAACTGGAGCAATATATGAAGGTGTCGGGGGGAAAGTGACAACAACAAAATCGGAATGCTGAGGAAGAACCGGAGCAATATCTGAGTCTGTCGGGAGAGGACCGACAATAACAAAAGACGGTATGCTGAGGAAGAACCGGGAGCAATATCTGAGTGTGTCGGGAAATGGAACGACAACAACAACATCGGGATGCTGAGGAAGAACTGGAGCAATATCTAAGTGTGCGGGGGAGGAACACCAACAACAACTTCGGGATGCTGAGGAAGAACCGGAGCAATATTTATTGTGTCGGGGGAGGAATGACAACAACCACATTGGGATGCTGAGGAAGAACCGGAGCAATATCTGAGTGTGTCGGGGGAGAACCAAAACAACAAAATCGATATCCTGAGTAAAACAAGCAAAATATGAGTCGGGGGGAACACAAAATACATCGAATTCTAGGAAGAACAAGAGCAAGATCTGGTTGTCGGGTGAGCAACAACAACATCAGGATGCTAAAGAACTAGCCAATATCTGAATGTGTCGTGAGAGACGACAACAACACATCTGGATGCGAGAAGACCGAGCATATCTTAGGTGTCAGGAGAACATCAACAACAATTACAGGATGCTGAGGAATAACCGTAGCAATGATGTCGGGAGAACGACAACAAACAGACGTACATCGGTGTGCGGGGAAGAAGACAACACGCATCATCAATGAGGGATGGGATCATCGCCTCGTCTGTGGCCTGGCGTGGGCAGCGGCCCCTACAAGGATTTCAATGGCGGCCGGCGAGTTGCATGGTGGTGGGGGTCGGATGGAGGGAGCGGGCGTGGAGTCTGTTGACTATTTACTCCGATGAACCAAGGAAGCCGAGCAATCAGGTTCATAGCACGTATAAGGTGGCGTCCTCTCGATCGCTCGGGGGCGGGGGAGGCAAGCGCGGGGGCAGCGGATGGCTTCAGCCCGCTAGGGGCGTAGCCGGTGGGGGGGATTACAGACGAGGTGGGGCCTGATACATGTAGGAGGGAGGGATGCGGGGTTAGGAGCATCCGACGTAAACAGGATAGTATTTACGGGGGGGTGGGAGGTGTGGGGGGGGCGGGGCAACGGGGAATAGGCAGGTGGCTTGGGCACGGAATTAGGAATGCACGACAAAGCAAAGCGGGGGCAGAAATGGCGGGGGTCCGTGGAGGACGGTTGGGGGGGATCCAGAGGCTCCTTGCACAGATGAATCGTCGGGCGGGCGAGGGGTGCGGCTACTGCACGAATGACAACAACTACATTGGATGCTGAGGAAGAACCGGAGCAATATCTGAGTGTGTCGGGGAGGAAAGCCAACAACAACTTCGGGATGCTGAGGTAGAACTGTAGCAATATCTTAGTGTGTCAGGGGAGGAACGGCAACATCGACATCGGGATGCTGAGGAAGAACCGGAGCAATAACTGAGTGTGTCGGAGGAGGAACGGCAACAACAACATAGGGATGCTGATGAAGAACCGTCGCAATATCTGATTGTGTCTGGTGAGGAATGACAACAACAACATTGGGATGCTGAAGAAGAACCGGATCAATATCTGAGTGTGTAGGGGAGGAATGATAACAAAAACATTGGGATGCTGAGGAAGAACCGGAGCAATATCTGAGTGTGTCGGGTGAAGAAACGGGAACAACAACATCGGGATGCTAAGGAAGAACCGGAGCAATATTTCAGTGTGTCAGAGGAGGAACGGCAACAAAACATCGGGATGCTGATGAAGAATCGTAGCAATATCTGATTGTGTCGGGGAGGAATGACAACAACAACATTGGGATGCTGAAGAAAAACCGGAGCAATATCTGAGTGTGTAGGGGGAGGAATGACAACAACAACATTGGGATGCTGAGGAAGAACCGGAGCAATATCTGAGTGTGTCGGGGGGAGAAACGGGAACAACAGCATTGGGATGCTAAGGAAGAACAGCAGCAATATCTGAGTGCGTCAGAGGAGGAATGCCAACAACAACTTCGGGATGCTGAGGAAGAACCGTAGCAATATCTGAGTGTGTTGAGGGAGGAACGGGAACAACAACATCGGGATGCTGAGGTAGAACCGGAGCAGTATCTGAGTGTGTCGTGTGGAGAAACGGCAAAAACAACATCGAGATGCTGAGGAATAATAGAAGCAATATCTAAGTGTGTCAGGGGAGGAACGTCAAGAACAACATCAAGATGTAGAGGAATAACTGGAGCAATATCCGAGTGTGTCGGGGGAGGAACGAAAACAATAACATCGGGAAGCTGAGGAAGAATCGGAGCAATATCTTCTTGTGTCAGGGGATGAACGACAACAACTACATCGGGATGATGAGGAAAAACCGGATCAATATCTGAGTGTGTCAGGGGAAGAACGGCAACAACAACATCGAGATGCTGAGGAAGAACCGGATCAATATCTGAGTGTGTCGGGGGTGGAACAGCAACAACAACATTGAGATGCTGAGGAAGAACCGGAGTAATATCTGAATGTGTTGAGGGAGGAACGACAACAACAACACTGGGATGCTTAGGAATAACCAGAGCAATATCTTAGTGTGTTGGGGGAGGAACGGCAACAACAACATCAGGATGCTAAGGAAGAACCAAAGCAATATATGAGTGTGTCGGGGGAGGAATTGCAACAACAACATCGGAATGCTGAGGAAGAACCGGAGCAATATCTGAGTGTATTGGGGGTGGAACGTCAACAACAGCATCGTGATTCTGAGGAAGAACCGTAGCAATATCTGAGTTTGTCGGGGGAGGAACGACAACAACAACATCGGGATGCTGAGGAAGAACCGGAGAAATATCTGAGTGTGTCGAGGGAGGAACGGCAACAACAACATCGGGATGCTGAGGAAGAACCGGAGCAATATCTGAGTGTGTCGGGGGAGGAACAGCAACAACATCGGGATGATGAGGAAGAACCGCATCAATATCTGAGTGTGTCGGGGAGGAACGGCAACAACAACATCGGGATACTGAGGAAGAACCGGAGCAAAATCTGAGTGTGTCGGTGGAGGAATGGCAACAACAAGATCGGGATGCTGAGGAAGAACAAGAGCAATATCTGAGTGTGTCACGGGAGGAACTGCAACAACAACATAGGGATGCTGAGGAAGAACCGGAGCAATATCTTAGTGTGTCGGGAGAGGAACGGCAACAACAACATCGTGATGCTGAGGAAGAACTAGAGCAATATCTGAGTGTGTCGGGCGAGGAACGGCAACAGGAACGGCAACAACAACATCGGGATGCTGAGGAAGAACCGGAACAATATCTGAGTGTATCGAGGGTGGAACAGCAACAACAACAACAACAACAACAACAACAACAACAACAACAACATTGAGATGCTGTGGAAGAACCGAAGCAATATCTGAGTGTGTCGGGGTAGGAACGACAACAACAATATTGGGATGCTGAGGAAGAACCGGAGTAATATCTGAATGTGTTGGGGGAGGAACGACAACAACAACATTGGGATGCTGAGGAAGAGCCGGAACGATATCTGAGTGGGTCGGGGGAGGAACGGCAACAACAACATCGGGATGCTAAGGAAGAACCAGAGCAATATCTGAGTGTGTCGGGGGAGGAACTGAAACAACAACATCGGAATCCTGAGGAAGAACCGGAGCAATATCTGAGTGTATTGGGGGTGGAACGGCAACAACAACATCGTGATGCTGAGGAAGAACCGTAGCAATATCTAAGTGTGTATGGGGTGGAACGGCAACAACAACATCTGGATGCTAAGGAAGAACCAGAGCGATATCTGAATGTGTCGGGGGAGGAACGGCAACAACGACATCATGATGCTGAGGAAGAACCAAAGCAATATCTGAGTTTGTCGGGGGATGAACGGCAACAACAACATCGGGATGCTGAGGAAGAACCGGAGCAATATCTAAGTGTGTAGGGAGAGGAACAGCAACAACAACATCAGGATGCTGAGGAAGTACCGGAGCAATATCTGAGTGTGTTGGGGGAAGAACGATAACAACACCATCGGGATGCCAAGGAAGAACCAGAGCAATATATCTAAGTGTGTCGGGGGTGGAACGGCAACAACAACATCGTGATGCTGAGGAAGAACCGGAGCAATATCTGAGTGTGTCGGGGGACAAACGGCAACAACAGCATCGGGATACTGAGGAAAAACCAGAGAAATATCTGAGTGCGTCGGGGGAGGAACGGCAACAACAACATCGAGATCCTGAGGAAGAACCGGAGTTATATCTGAGTGTGTCGGGGGAGGAACGGCAACAACAAAATCGAGATGCTGAGGAAGAACCGGAGCAATATCTAAGTGTGTCGAGGAAGGAACGGCAACAACAACATCGGGATGCTGAGGAAGAACCGGAGCAATATCTGAGTGTGTTGGGGGAGGAACTGCAACAACAACATCGGGATGCTGAGGAAGAACCGGAGCAATATCTGAGTGTGTCGGGGGTGGAACGGCAACAACAACATCGGGATGCTGAGAAAGAACCGAAACAATATCTGAGTGTGTCGGGGGAGGAACGGTAACAACAGCATCGGGATGCTGAGGAAGAACCGGAGCAATATCTGAGTGTGTCGGGGGAGGAACGGCAACAACAACATCGGGAAGCTGAGGAAGAACCGGAGCAATAACTGAGTGTGTCGGGGGAGAAACGACAACAACAATATCGGGATGCTGAGGAACAACCGGAGCAATAACTGAGCGTGTCGGGGGAGGAACGGCAACAACAACATCGGTATGCTGAGGAAGAACTAGAGCAATATCAGAGTGTGTCGGGGGAGGAACGGCAACAACAACATCGAGATGTTGAGGAATAACCGGAGTAATATCTGAGTGTGTCGGGGAGGAACGGCAAGAACGACATCGGGATGTTGAGGAATAACCGGAGTAATATCTGAGTGTGTCAGGGGAGGAACGGCAAGAACGACATCGGATGTTGAGGAAGAACCAGAGCAATATTTGAGTGTGTCGAGGGAGGAACGGCAACAACAACTTCTGGATGCTGAGGAAGAACCGGAGCAATATCTGAGTGTGTCGGGGGTGGAATGGCAGCAACAACAACACCGGGATGCTGAGGAAGAACCGGAGCAATATCTGAGTGTGTCCGGGGAGGAACGACAACAACAATTTCGGGATGCTGAGAAAAAACCAGAGCAATATATTAGTGGTGTCGGGGGAGAAACGACAACAACAATATTGGGATGCTGAGGAAGAATCGTGTCTGGAGGGATAGCAATATCGGAGTGTGACTGAGGAACGTCAATAACAACATCGGCGGCAACCACATGAATAACCGTATCACCACCGAGAAGTGGAGTGGTGATATCGGATTCATGTCGGGAACCCTTCATAGCTGGAATCATTCAAGAGTAGCAGATTTCTTTCTTTCTCTCTCTTTGTATAATAAAGTGTAAACAGGTAATGAATCTTATACAATCGACATAACTTATATAACGGAGTTCGATGCTAGGGTTTTACATATAATGATAGTATATTTTGTATCCATAATGAAGACACTAGGACCCAAAAGTTAAACTAGGACCCGAAAACGGCCATTTCTTTCTCTTATCTTTTAAGTGGTTGTTAAGATACAAAGGTATAATGGTATATTAGGACCCGAAAACGACCATTGTTTTCTAAAGGTATAAAAAAGTTTTTTTTATTTTCGTCGTTTGATGTAAAAAAAAGTTTTTATTAAATTTATTGGTCAAATGGTTTACTCAACATTTTAAGACAGGATATGTTTTGTTTACTCATCAATATCGGATCATAAGTTATAAATGCGGATTTTGTTGTAGTTTTCCAAAAAAAATTTGAGTTTATAACTAATTAATTTAAATATGCTTTCAAAACAGAATCAGTGACCGAGGCAGCGGTGTAGTCCGACGCTGCTCAATGTCAATTCTGAAAAGACACGGATGATTAAAAATTATATCAATCCCTAAAACGGTGGTAGTTCTTATTTATTTATAACTTAATGACAATATTGGGTTTTGAGGTGATATCTGCATTCTATATATTTTATTGTCACCATTATAAATTATGTTTTCAGCATTAGTTATTATTTAATATTATAAGTAAGGATAAATTATGAATTATTTGTTGTAAAACAATTATAACTAAATACATTTAGAAGCTTTAACTCGATGTTTTGAATAAATGTTTGATAGAGTTAAAGAGCTAATATCATCGAACTTTAAAAATTATAACAGTAATAACCTTTAATTAAACTCGATTTAGAGTTTTGATTTTGGAAATGTTCTAATTATTCAGTTCATCTCTCACTCTTTATTTATATTTGGAGAGTAAAGGCGAACTGTTGCAGTTAAAAAAAAAGTGAACTTGAAATGCGAAAGTGTGAATGCATTATGATGCTACAGTATAAAATTAATAATGGAAAGCACGAAACTCCTCTCAGGTAGGTTTTGAGCGTCGCGAGCCTCCTTGGGTCGGTCAACGTTCTCATCTCAAGCGTCGCTGTTATTTCTGTCCTCTCTTACATCAAATTAACGTTCTAGATTCCTCAATCCAGCCAGACTGCAGTCTTACCAAACAATTCTACGAGTTTGGTTCCATTTCAAGTACAATATTTTTCTAAGTAATCATCAGTAGTTGAGGTTCATTGAAACATATTTAAACAATCAGAGTCAATAAAACAACATAAATACTTCATAGATAAATAAATCAGAATCAAACATCATTCATTCGTTCAGCGTGGATAGATTGCACAATTAACAGGATCGACCCATTGACCACCCATCTTCCCATGGCCGAGGTCCTCACGGTGCTTTTCTCTTACCACGGTCCAAGTCTGGTCATGGATCCAACATACACAACACACACAAACACATGATTAGATATCAACACAAGAATCTATCACACTGCATGGTTGGATCACATCTAAACATCGAAAACACTTATAAATGCCAAACCTGGCCACTTTCAAAAGTGGTCCAGAACCTAATTAAAATTCATGATAATTCATGATAAATCCCAACTAAGAGATTCCCATAGACAGAATTCCGTGAATCAGACCAGATCATATAGATCCCGACCATGAACAGTCCAACCAAATCATGAACTTTCATGGCTTCTTTGATCCGGCCAGAGCCCAGGATCAGTGCTTCCATATTTGACACATCAACATCCAATACCACAACAAGAAATAGATGAAGAACAGAGTAGTATAAATCAGAGATAGGTGTAACCAAACGAACCAGACAAAACCATGTACCAAACGGATCATCCACAGGCCATGTTCGGTGGTCCTTGGCCACACCTCTTACCTTAGGGGTACGGTCTCCAGGGGCTTGCTCCTTCCCTTTCTCCTTCTCCTTCTCCTTGTCTCTCTGTATAGTATCCATCTTCACAATCTCACAGACAACTCTCACCAGAATCGACCAAAAACCACCACAGATCAGATAGCCCAACTGTCGGTTTGTCTCTCTTTTCTCTTTGGAAGTTTGTCTGAGTTTTCTGTCTAGAAAGAAGTAAGGAGGAGTTTTTCTGCCTTCTGCAATGAGAATCCCCTTTAAAAGGAGTTTCGGCGGTTACTCCTTGGCCTTAACTGCCCATAATTGTTTTTCTTAACTGACCAGCATGTCTTAGGTCGTATAACTGCCCACGTCAGTTTTTCTTTTCCTTCCAATAAATCAGTAACTGCTCTCGGGAACTTTTACTTAACTCCCATCAGTCCCATAACCGAAGCAATATCTGAGTGTGTCAGGGGGTGGAACGGCAAGAACAACATCGGGATGCTGAGGAAGAACCAGAGCAATATCTGAGTGTATCGACGGAGAAACGACAACAACAACATTGGGATGCTGAAGAAGAACCGGAGCAATATCTAAGTGTGTCGGGGGAGGAACGACAACAACAACATTGGGATGCTGAGGAAAAACCGGAGCAATATCTGAGTGTGTCGGGGGGAAAAAGGCAACAACAGCATCGGGATGCTAAAGAAGAACCAAATCAACATCTGAGTGTGTCGGGGGAGGAACGACAACAACAACATCGGAATGTAGAGAAAGAACCGGAACAATATCTGAGTGTGTTAGGGGAGGAACGAAAACAACAACATCAGGATGCTGAGGAAGAACCGGAGCAATATCTGAGTGTGTCGGGGGAGGAACAGCAACAACAACATTGGGATGCTGAAGAAGAACCGGAGCAATATCTGAGTTTGTCGGGGGTGGAACGGCAACAACAACATCGGGATGCTGAGGAAGAACCAGAGCAATATCTGAGTTTGTCGGGGGAGGAACGGCAACAACAACACCGGGATGCTGAGGAAGAACCGGAGCAATATCTGAGTGTGTCAGAGGAGGAACGAAAACAACAACATCGGGATGCTGAGGAAGAACTGGAACAATATCTGATTGTGTCAAGGGAGGAACGGCAAAAACAACATCGGGAAGTTGAGGAAGAACCGAAGAAATATCTTATTGTGTCGGGGGAGGAACACCAACAACAACATCGGGATGCTGAGGAAGAATCGTAGCAATATCTGAGTGTGTCGGGGGAGGAACGGCAACAATGACATCGAGATGCTGAGGAAGAACCGTAGCAATATCTGAGTGTGTCGGGGGAGGAAAGGCAACAACAACATTGGGATGCTGAAGAAGAACCGGAGCAATATCTGAGTGTGTCGGGGGAGGAACGACAACAACAAAATCGGAATGCTGAAGAAGAACCGGAGCAATATCTGAGTGTGTCCGGGGAGGAACGACAAGAACAACATTGGAATGCTGAAGAAGAACCGGAGCAATATTTGAGTGTGTCCGGGGAGGAACGACAACAACAACTTCGGGATGCTGAGGAAGAACCGGAGTAACATCTTATTGTGTCGAGGGAGGAGCGGCAACAACAACATCGGGATGCTGAGGAAGAGCCGGAGCAATATCTTATTGTGTCAGAGGAGGAACGACAACAACTATATCGGGATGCTGAGGAAGAACCGGAGCAATATCTGAGTGTGTCGGGGGAGGAACGCCAACAACAACTTCGGGATTCTGAGGAAAAACCGTAGCAAAATCTGAGTGTGCTGGGGGAGGAACGGCAACAACGATATCGGGATGCTAAGGAAGAACCGGAGCAATATCTGAGTGTGCCGGGGGGAGAAACGGCAACAACAACATCGGGATGCTGAGGAAGAATCGCAGCAATATCTGAGTGTGTCAAGGGAGGAACGGCAAGAATAACATCAAGATGTAGAGAAAGAACCGGAGCAATATCTGAGTGTGTCGGGGGAGGAACGAAAACAACAACATCGGGATGATGAGGAAGAACCAGAGCAATATATGAGTGTGTTGGGAGAGGAACTGCAACAACAACATCGGGATGCTGAGGAAGAACCGAAGCAATATATGAGTGTGTCGGGGTGGAACAGCAACAAAAACATCGGGATGTTGAGGAAGAACCGGAGCAATATCTGAGTGTGTCGGGGGTGGAACGCTAACAACAACATCGGGATGCTGAGGAAGAACCGGAAGCAATGACTGAGTTTGTCGGGGGTGGAACGGCAACAACAACATCGGGATGCTGAGGAAGAACCGGAGCAATAACTGAGTGTGTCGGGGGAGAAACGGCAACAACAACATCATGATGCTGAGGAATAACCAGAGCAATAACTGAGTGTGTCGGAGGAGGAACGACAACAACATTAAGATGCTGAAGAAGAACCAGAGCAATATCTGAGTGTGTCGGGGGAGGAACGACAACAACAACATTGGGATGCTGAGGAAGAACCGGAGCAATATCTTATTGTGTCGGGGGAAAAACGGCAACAACAACATCGGGATGCTGAGGAAGAACCGGAGCAATAATTGAGTGTGTCGGGGGAGGAACGACAACAACAAAATCGGGATTCTGAGGAAGAACCGGAGCAATATCTGAGTGTGTCGGGGGAGGAACGGCAACAACAACATCGGGATACTGAGGAAGAACCGAAACAATATCTTAGTGTGTCGGGAAAGGAACGACAACAACATTGGGATGCTGAGGAAGAACCGTGTCAGGAGGGATAGCAATATCGGAGTGTAACTGAGGAAGGTCAATAACAACATCAGCGACAACCACATGAATAACCGTATCACCACCGATAAGTGTAGTGGTGATATCGGATTCATGTCGGGAACCCTTCATAGCTGGAATCATTCTAGAGTGGCAGATTTCTTTCTTTCTCTCTCTTTGTATAATAAAGTGTAAACAAGTAATGAATCTTATACAATCGACATAACTTATATAGCGGAGTTCGATGCTAGGTTTTTACATATAATGATAGTATTTTTTGTATCCATAATGAAGACACTAGGACCCGAAAACGGCCATTTCTTTCTCTTATCTTTTAAGTGGTTGTTAAGATACAAATCCCATTAACAAGTAATATAAAGTATAATTGGATTATATAAAACCATTGTTTTCTAAAGGTATAAAGAAGTTTTTTTTTTTCGTCGTTTGATGTAAAAAACAGTTTTTATTAAATTTATTGGTCAAATGGTTTACTCAACATTTTAAGACGAGATATGTTTTATTTACTCATCAATATCGGATCATAAGTTATAAATGCGGATTTTGTTGTAGTTTTCCAAATTTTATCGAGTTTGTAACTAATTAATTTAAATATGCTTTCAAAACAGAATCAGTGACCGAGACAACGGTGTAGTCCGACGCTGCTCTATGTCAATTCTGAAAAGACACGGATGATTAAAAATTATATCAATCCCTAAAACAGTGGGAGTCCTTATTTATTTATAACTTAATGACAATATTGGGTTTTGAAGTGATATTTGCATTCTATATATTTTATTGTCACCTTATAAATTATATTTTCAGCATTTTGTATCGTTATATTTCTTATGCCAGTTAATAATTGATAATTTGACATTCATCTAATTTTGAACTCTCAAGTTTGAAACTATATAGCAAGTTCTTTTGTTATCATTTGAAGCCAACATAATAATTTATATTCTTAGCATTTTATGATGTTATATTTACTAAGCCAGTTAATACTTAGTTATTATTTAATATTATAAGTAAGGATAAATTACGAATTATTTGTTGTA
Organism: Moricandia moricandioides; assembly: GCA_905132885.1. NCBI lineage: Eukaryota > Viridiplantae > Streptophyta > Magnoliopsida > Brassicales > Brassicaceae > Moricandia > Moricandia moricandioides. The sequence goes on from CAJHQQ010001696.1 coordinate 27,531, forward strand.
AAACAATTATAACTAAATACATTTAGAAGCTTTAACTCGATGTTTTGAATAAATGTTTGATAGAGTTATTATATTAATATTAAAGAGCTAATATCATCGAACTTTAAAAATTATAACAGTAATAACCTTTAATTAAATTCGATTTAGAGTTTTGATTTTTGGACATGTTCTAATTATTCCGTTCATCTCTCACTCTTTATTTATATTTGGAAGAGTAAAGGCGAACTGTTGCAGTTAAAAAAAAGTGAACTTGAAATGCGAAAGTGTGAATGCATGATGATGCTACAGTATAAAATGAATAATGGAAAGCACGAAACTCCTCTCAGGTAGGTTTTGAGCGTCGCGAACCTCCTTGGGTCGGTTATTTCTGTCCTATCTGAGTTGATTGATTTCATCGGCTATGATGTGAAGAAGTCATACTTGAATTGCCTGATTGGTCTCTGTGTCAATCTCAGTAAGTTGAAAAAAGCTTGTGAGATCCTACAACTGGGGCTGGAGAATGACATTTAATAATCTGCTACATCTTAAAAGTCTCTCTCTCGGGGCAGCCTTAATCGCTATTCACGTCTGGATGAACCACTTATCAGAGGCGGCTCTGATATCCGGAGAAGAGCTAACTCGCTTGCTTGGAATATACAGTGGACATGGAAACATAAATACTCAGACAAAGGTTTAGCAGCTATTTCTGAGACTCTCGCCTAAAGCAGTTAAATGCTCATATCCATTAAGGCATGGTTGGAGTCTAGACGTTCATCTGGAGAAGTTTCTGCGTAGTTCTGGTCTTTGGTATGTCTATCTAGCTTTGAGTTGCATTAACTATTGATCTTTATTTATCACCAAACCGGAAGTTTCTGGATTAGGAAAGATTTTTTCCAATGCTATTTGGAACAACAGAAAGCCGATTAAGTCTCCTCCTTAGTTCATGGTCTTTTCTTTATTATCCTCCTATTGACTTTAATGATGAGGGGGTGGCAAATTGACTTCGCCTCCTAGAAAGTGTGCTCTATTGATTTATGTTTTTTTAATATAGGATCCAGATTGACATTTTTCATGTGAAGATGTGTGTTTTCAATTGTTGTTACACTAGCTGAGCGTACCGAAGAAAAGAATTAGTGGGCATAGGATGGTCCACACGTTGGTCCAAGAGTTGAATATAAAACTGTAGGAGTCAAGGGCATCATCATCACTACACAATATGGGAAACTGCATTCACACAAGGCGCTGCAAGCATGGAAAGAATGTTAGAGATGTCTGGTTGGATGACACAGCAACAGGGAAGGCTAAGGATCCACCTCGAGACATCTGATCAGAAAACTGGAACAAGGCGGTGCATACCTATTATTCTGACGAGGAAGTAGCTCGAGCTGCTGCTACTAATGAATAATGCAGAAGGCGTTTCCTCTAAGCTCCCAGAGACTCTTGATAGCTGCAAGCGGAACGAAACCATCTTTGCAGACAATAGTAGAGATAGACAACTAATGATTGCAATTGAGTAGCAGAAGGGAGAGAGTTTTGATAGCAACTGAGTCTAGTAATTCTTGTGTTTAGAAGAAAGATCTTGTGATCTGTAAAGTGTTCAACTTACAGTTCATTTAATGGGTTTTCTTTTGAATTGTTTAATGTTAAATCAAACAATCACTTGTGTGGTAATGAAAAAGTTGATGCCTTTCCGTTGGATATGATTGAAAGGAAAAAACTTTGCAAAGCGATTCGATTCTTGTTCCTTCATTCTCCTCTTAGTTTTAAACAAAGTCTTTTCGTTTGGTAATGAAGATGAAGGAAAGAGACAAAACCCATTCCCCTAGACAAAGGCATCAATCCTAAAATGACCATTATGTCCCTTCACATTCTCTAAACTATGGGGGGTCTTCATGTAATTGTAGGTAGAGTAGTTATGAATCATCGGTTAAACTAATGGTAAACAAAGGAATCTTCACCAAGCACACAGCCAGAGGACTTGAGAACTTGCGTTGATCAACAAAGATTACGTTAAAAACCATCTCAATCTCCTTCCTCACAAACTGCAATCATCAGAGTTCTTAGCTACAACATCTCTCCTATTCTCTCTCTCTCTCTCTTTCCAGATCAACAAGAAATGGAGATTCAAGCAAGACTAATGGAGTACAAATTCCATGTAATGGTCGCAATCATCGTGACCGTGCTTGTGTCAGCCCTCGTGTACGCAGCACCAAGAATTCTCAACATATTAGCTTATTTCTGGCCTCTGTTTGCGTCAACGGCCGCCTTCTTAGCCATGGCAATCACCTCCGGTGGCTTTCAACAACTCTCAGAAGAACTTACCGGCGAGGGAATCATGGATTACGTCGCCGGACGGTCTGAAGATTCTCACAAGTACGATTGAAAGATTTGTACCCAACATAACAATGTACAAAGTTGATGTCAAATAAAATGTTCCTGACTCGTTGATTGATTGTGTAACAAAACCAAATAGATTATAAAGACTATGCATAAATAGAGTATTCAATGAAAGAGAACAAACTCTAGTATCCATAATCATAAGCGAACTCGTTGACACCAACCATGGCTGAGACCACTTGTGAGACGATATAGAAGCTTCCACCTAAGATGATCACAATGAGAATAGCGGAGATTGGGTTCTTGAGGAGTTCAAAGATGGGTTCAAACACGGCCGAGAGAGCTCCTGTGCTGACGGTTAGAGCGTAAAGACCGTACCTTCTCACGTTGTCCCAAAACTCTTCCATCAAAGGACCTTCTGGACCCAAAGCCATTGCCTTGTCTGCATTCATTCCTAATACCAAAGCCATCATCAACCCTACTGAGACACCAGTCACCAAAGCTTGTCTCAATTGCTTCTCTAAATCCAAAGGTTGTGTCTTTTCAAGCCTGGTTCTGATACTGGCCACCGTTGATGTTCTTCTAGCTGCTTCGCACTGAATACCGCATGATGTTCTGGTGCTTATGCTTGAGCTCTGAAACGCCTTAGCTGCTGCTAGTAATCTGCTACTGCTCAAATGGAGATGAGGTTGCAGAGAAGATAGTTTCATTTTGGGGAGAGACATCATCGTCGTCATCATCTTCTTCCTTGTAGGAGTCTGATTCTTTCTTATATCCTTACTTTGTGTGACTCTCCTGTACCTTATCTCTGCAGATAAGTGAACCACGTTTTTCTTTTCTATTATAAACTATATATAAAGGGAAATTTGGCTGTATGACACTGAAAATATTAATAATTCATTAACTAACCAATTGCCCTATTTTTCGACTGTTTCTTGTAATTTTTTATAATATTGTTATATCACCTTTGTTCACAGCCGGCAAAACCTGTAAGCAAAAAATAAATAAATAAATAATATTAGATTTTAAAAGTTTTTCGTGTCTATTGCAGAGTAACAAACCCTCACATAATTTATTCGCCTTCTCAAAATGCATTTCAAAGGGACATTGACTTCACTTCTAAAATTTTTCCCTTCTCAGATTTGTGAAATTGTTGATGAAATTGACTATATTGATGGTGAAGAGTTGTGGTGAATAATAGAATTTCAAAGACTCGTGTGGTATGTGTCCCAAAAATGATGGAAGAAGATGAACAATTTTTGTTATTGTGTTCTATTCTATTATATTATGCATATAAAATAGAAATGTAAAACAATATGTACTTTTCATATTTTGTTCAGCGATAATTCTCTTAATATACTATTTTATCATGTTCCATTCCATTTGATGATTACTAAAAAGTGCTATATTTGGTTTAGAAATATAGTTTGTAATTTTCTTAAGTTCTCGTTACATGTTTTGAACCTGTAAAAATCGCATTATGATCTATATTGATAGTTTAATATTACATAACATAGTTTAATATTACATAGTATTATGTACTTTTAAAATTTTGATATTTGAGTTTAGTTTTTATATTTGGGTTAGGGTTTAGTGATCAGAGTTTAGGGTTTAGTATTTAGTAGGTGAGGGAGTATGGTTGGAATCATCATTAACTCCTTCTATGCAATCATAGACATTTTAGAATTTCACCAACATGTGCTATGTCATTTATTTTGTTCTATTCTATTTGGGTTTAGGGTTTATATTTGAGTTTATAGTTTATATTTGGGTAAATGTTTAGTGATTAGAGTTTAGGATTTAGCATTTAGAAAGCGAGAGAGTAAGGTTGAGGTCATCATTAACTTCTTTGGATAAGGTTTAGTATCTAGGAATTGGAGGTCGGATGGTATTTAGGGGTTGTAGGTGGGATTATAATCCTATAATATTTCGGTGATATGGAAAACACTCGGTAAATATATATATGTCGACAATAAAGGTATATGTGGATTGCTCCTCCTTTCATTTGAAATAGTTTTCAGAGAAATTTTGGTTTATATTGACGTGGAAAGTTTAGTGATTTGTTTATGTTTAGTTTAAGGAAGTTTGGGATTTACATTGTATTAGCGTTTTACATTTCCTTGTAGGGTTTAGTTCTTAGTTGATAGGGTTCAGATTATTTTGTGATCTATACTATTTTGCCATATAAAATAGCAATGCATGTACTTTTAGTCTTCTATTATATTAACATAAGTTCAATAACGTGTAAAATTATTATCCACTCATGTCTCAAGACTTTCTTACATTATATGTGTTAATTACAACTGGATATACGCTCCGTATAGTTATGTGCCACAAAAACAACCACGTTGCTTTAGTAATTGTAACTGGCAACCTGTTACGTGAAAGGGCAGAACCAGAGAGAGTGACCAAAAATTCGGACATTGAACTATGTCAAAATCAGTATCACTCACTTAATATATCACTCAAATATGGCTATTTCGCCAATAAACCCAACTATAAATTGAAAGGTCAAGGTTTGTTTAATAAAGAGAATATAGGCAACTAACTCAACAGAGCTTATACATACAACACAAGCCTTAAAGCTGAGCAATATCCTTATTCACAAGCATATCATAAACTCGGTCTACTTTATTGGGATTAATCTTAAACAGACTATATGCATCTGACTTCTTCGTCACATTCCCTTTGAATATCTCATGTGACATCACTTTTGCATCTGTAGATAAACCGATGGAACCAGCTTGGCCTCGCTGCAAAGACGCTTCTCCTGCAAAAACAATCAACTCTTCTTTCATTTACAAGAAGAAAACACTCATCGCATGCTTTCTCCAGGTAACTAGAACACTCACGGATTCAGACAGCATTTGCGACTCCGTGAACCCAATCATGTCCAAGTCATTCACATAGCTTAAATATGTTTGATTGGTATGAACTGATGATGTAGACTGTTTATATAACACAGAAGGAGAATCCTTTACAAGGGGAATCATCTAACGTTAAGAAGAGAATATACATAAAATATATAGACGATTAATTAGGTATATGGTTGATCTCGAGAATATTGTTTCATATTCTATCATACCCCCTCAAGATGGACGGCGGTGAGTGAGTCTGATCTTGACTGCAAGTTTGTTGAACCAAGCTCGCAGGAGTGGTTTGGTGAGGGCGTCGGCCAACTGATCAGCAGAGGTTATATGAGATACAAGAAGTTGGCCACTCTGAATAAATTGTTGAACGAAGTGATACTCTAAAGCAATGTGCTGGCAATGTGCTTCATTCTTGAGTGAAAGACCGAATTAGAAATGAAATAGGTTGCTCCAATGTTGTCACGGCAGATAACGGATTGGTGGTTATGGACAACCCGATTTATATTAAGAGAGATGATATCCAACATATTTCCGAAGTAGTTGAGGCAATAGCACGATACTCTGCCTCAGTAGATGAACACACAAATCCTTTTTGCTTCTTGGATGACCATGATATAGGATGACCTTTTTAAGTAAACAATATAGGCACTCATGGAAGTATAATCATATTTGGTACCAGCTTAGTCAGCGTCGGTGAAGACATCTAGGTAAGAGTTGTTGTTAGAGCTGAAGTAGATCATGCGGTTCTACGTTCCAGATAGGTAGCGTAGGATATCTTTCACAACAAACCAGTGCTCTGTCGTTGGTCGATGCATGAACTGTGATAACTTGTTGACAACATAGAATATGTCTGGATGAGTGAGGACAAATATTGCAAGCTGCCCACAATTGTTCTGTATTCTGTTGCATCATCCACAGGTGTGCCGGATGGTAGTGTAAGTGAGGAATAGAACTCCATTGGCGTGGCTACAGATTTGGCAGTGTCCATCTTCGCCTTATGCAATAAATCTGAAATATAACGAATTTATGTTAAGTGAAATCCAGCCGATATTAGATTTACTTCAATGCCTAAGAAGAAATATAAGTCACCAAAGTCTTTTAAAGAAACATGAGTAAATAAGGATTGAATAAACCGTGATATTTTAGAAGTATTGTTGTCGGTAGTGATGATATCGTCAACATAGACCACATGTAGAGATGGACATTATGATGATGATAGATAAATAGGGATTCATTCGCGACTTAGTTCTTGAATCCACAGTGAAGCAGAAACGTTCTAAGCTCATTGTACTACACCCTTGGTGTTTGTTATAAACCATAAATTTTCTTACGAAGTTTGCATATGGAGTGTGGATTTTCTTTGTCTTGGAAATCTTGTGTCTACATCAGTTCCTGGTGGAGCTAGAGAAACATAAACAGTTGGCTAAGGCATTGAGGTTGAGTTGTGTGGAACAGAAAGCTCTCTCCCCTATTCTCCGATCAAAATCTTTCACAAGGGATGAGATTATGTTTTGTTTTTATGTTTCTTCAGATCGATGTTAAACTTCGCTATGGCGATTGTGTCTTTTTGCATAAACAGTTATGATGTGTAATAGTTCATCCAAATCGAAGCCGATTATCAAAAATATCTTTCTCTAATCTAGTTTTGAACATAAATAAATTTTTCGTTTTGGTTCAGTTCTTCTCCTTCTATTTGATTCAAATTTCGTTTGAAGGAGATGTTTGATTTTTCTCTTTGCTAGATATGCTTAGCTTTTGATTTAGAGGTTATGTCACACTTTATTTTGGTTTTAGGTAAAGTTTCCACGAAGATCAAATTCTAAGATTTAGATAGTGTCTTGAAGATTTAAGGTAGAATCTAACTAAGTCGGAGTTGCCATAAGAGTTAGCCTTTTAGTAAGATTATATCTTTAGTTACGTTGAAGCTTTTCCTCGTACTTAAATCTAGCAACTAGAGAAGAGGACTTCAAGTTTGACGGTTAGAGAAAGTAAGAAGAATATGCAAAGAGCCTCATATGAGTTCGAAATGAAGATTGAAGAATTCCGGAGAGATGATTTCGGCACCGCTTTCTTCTTTATCGATTGAAGAAACGAAACCGCGGGTATGACCACATGTTGTTAGAGCTTTCATGCTTATATTTTAGGAAAAAAATTTGTTAACTACACGAAGTTTACCCTAATATGGTGGAAACCATCCAATGTTTCAAAATATGTTAATAACTACATGATATTTATGTTAATACATGCTACATATACGAAGTAAATGATTATATGGTGGGAACATCAAAATCGGGTTTAATTGATTTTAGAAAAAGTTAATGTGGTCAAACTGTAATTAATCAGAAAATCAAACTTAAAACCAAAAAAACTTAGTTTCAGAAAATTAATTGTGTACATTAAATTTTGATTGGGTAAAAATTAAAGAAAATAGTTGACAATAAAAATATGATATTTATAATTAAATTTTAATATATTTTAATATTTATGAAAACTTTAAAAAAATGAAGACAATAACTTTGATATAGTCAATCATATTAATTTTCAATATAAACATTTTAAGGAATTCATATTTTGAGATTTTAAATTGGAAATGAATTTCGGTTGACGGATTGTAAATATATTAACAAGGTGAATTATTTTAGAAGTCAAAGAAAAGAAATTATGATATTAATGTCAACGTAATTTCGATATATTATGATATTACAATTTATGTAGCATTTCTTTTCTTTGACTTCTAAAATAATCCATCTTGTTAGTATATTTTTAATCCGTCAACCAAAATTTATTACCAATTTAAAATTCCAAAATATGAATACCTTAAAATTTTCATATTGAAAATTAATATGATTGACTATATCAAAATTATTGTCTTCATATTTTATAAGTTTTCATAAATATTAAAATATATTAAATTTCAATTATAAATATCTTCTTTTTGTTGTCAACTATTTTTTATAATTTTTACTCCATCAAAATTTAATGTACACAATTAATTTTCTAAAACTTAGTTTTTGGTTTTATATTTGATTTTCTAATTAATTATATTTTGACCCCATAAACTTTTTTAAAAATCAATTAAATTTGATTTTGATGTTCTGACCATATAAGCATGTACTTCATATATGTGGCATGTATTAATATAAACATTGTGTAGTTATTAATATATTCTGAAACATTGGATAATTTACACCAAATTAGGGTAAACTTCGTGTAGCTAGTAAACTTTTTTCATATATTTTAATTTGGACTTTGTTTTGGGTTAAAAACTAAATTTTGAGTTTGTTTATAGTTGTCCATTGGGCTTTTTGTTTAATGAAATGACAAAAAAAAGAGGATAAATAATGTCTGCAGTTACACATGCAAATATCATAATATATCAAGATTATGTTGACGTAATGTTTACAAAATAAAATGTTGATGTTGACAAAAAAAAATTAGATATACATCCATATGTACAGATAACATATACATATTTTTTTATGAAAACATCATGTTATTTTAGTATCTATAGGTAAGATTATAAATTTGGTATTCGTAAACAGTGTGTCAAATTACAGTAACATATTACAAAAAAAATTATAATGCTTATGTATGTTATATCATTCTAATTATTGATAGTAGCAATATATTTGTAAATGATATTTTATAGTGTTATGATGTTAATTGTAAGTGTTATGAGACATAGCATTTCTTTTCTTTGTCTTTTAAAATAATTCATCTTGTTAATCTATTTAAAATCTTTCAAATAAAATTTATTTTCAATTTAAAAGTACAAAATAGGAATTCTTTAAAATGTTTATATTGGAAATTAATATGATCGACTATATCAAAGTTATTGTCTTCATATTTTTAAAGTTTTCATAAATATTAAAATATCTTAAATTTCAATTATAAATTTCATATTTTTATCGTCAACTATTTTCTATAATTTTACCGAATAAAAATTTAATATACACAATTAATTTTTCTAAAACTTAGTTTTTTTTGTTTTAAATTTGATTTTCTGATTAATTACAGTTTGATCCCATTAATTTTTTTTAAAATCAATTAAACCCGACTTTGATGTTCCCACCATATAATCATTTACTTATATGTGGCATGAATTAACATAAACATCGTTTAGTTGTTAACCAATTCTAAAAACTAAATTTTGAGTTTGCTTATAGTTGTCCATTAGGCTTTTTGTTTAATGAAAGTCGAATGACGACAAAAAAAAAAAAGAGAGGATAAATAACGTCTGCAGTTACACAGGAATTTTTTTTTTTTTTTTTAATTCAGACACGATTCAGTTTCAACACATCGTCGCATCTTCCTCGTTTCTTCTTTCTTCGCAATATCATCAGAAGTCAGTACAGATCTGAGTAAAATCAAAGCTCATGTTTTGTCTTCTCTTAGGTCAATACTTTCTCCGCAAAAAGAAATTAAACATACAGACCTTAAAAAAAACCTCTGCCTTCTCCTACATCACCAAACCCTAACAAGAAACACGTGATTCTCCTTCTTTCTCACAGCTTGTAAGCGCCTATCTCTCTCTAATTTGTAAACCTAATCATCCATTTTCAATCAATGGGTGGTCAAAAGTTCTGGGAGAATCAAGAAGATCGAGCGATGGTTGAATCCACCATAGGCTCCGAAGCTTGCGACTTTTTCATCTCATCTGCTTCTTCTTCTTCTTCAAACACTTCCCTCTCTAAGCTCGTCCCACCTCCAACTGATCCCAATCTTCAACAAGGCCTACGTCACGTTGTCGAAGGTTCGGACTGGGACTATGCTCTCTTCTGGCTAGCCTCCAACGTCAACAGCTCCGATGGTTGTGTCTTGATCTGGGGAGACGGTCATTACCGTGCCCTAAAGGGAAACTCAGGAGGAGAAGAAGATGAGACCAAGAGGCGTGTGCTTCGCAAGCTTCACTTGTCCTTTGTCGGTTCAGATGAAGATCATCGTCTGGTGAAGTCAGGGCCTCTTACTGATCTCGACATGTTTTATTTGTCTTCTTTGTACTTTTCGTTCAGGTGTGATTCCAGTAAGTATGGTCCTGCTGGAACTTATGTCTCTGGGAAGCCGTTATGGGCTTCAGATTTGCCTAGCTGTTTGAGTTATTACAGGGTTAGGTCTTTCTTGGCTAGATCTGCTGGTTTCAAGACTGTCTTGTCTGTACCAGTTAACTGTGGAGTTGTTGAGCTCGGTTCGTTGAAACTGATTCCAGAGGATAAGAGTGTGATTGAGATGGTGAAGTCAGTGTTTGGTGGATCTGAATTTGTTCAGGCTAAAGAAGCTACCAAGATATTTGGTAGACAGCTGAGTCTTGGCGGATTGAAACCGCGGTCCATGAGTATTAACTTCTCACCTAAGATGGAGGATGACTCTGGTTTCTCCTTGGACGCCTATGAGGTGCAAGGGATCGGAGGTTCGAATCAAGTGTATGGATATGAGCAAGGGAAAGACGAGGCGGCGTTGTATTTAACTGATGAGCAGAAGCGAGGAAGAGAGGGAGGAAGCCAGCAAACGGAAGAGAAGAGGCCTTAAACCATGTGGAAGCGGAAAGGCAGAGGAGGGAGAAGCTGAACCAGAGATTCTACGCGTTGAGAGCTGTGGTGCCTAACATCTCCAAGATGGATAAGGCTTCTCTCCTTGCGGATGCAATCACGTACATCACTGATATGCAGAAGAAGATAAGGGTGTACGAAACAGAGAAGCAGATAATGAAGAGGAGGGAGAGTAATCAGATAACTCCAGCAGATGTTGATTATCAACAGAGGCATGATGACGCGGTGGTGAGGGTAAGCTGTCCCTTGGAGACTCATCCAGTTTCAAAGGCGATACAGACGTTCAGGGAGAATGAAGTGACGCCTCATGATACGAATGTGGCTGTAACTGAGGAGGGTGTGGTTCATACATTCACTATCCGGCCTCAAGGGGGCTGCACTGCTGAGCAGTTGAAGGACAAGCTCCTCGCCTCTCTCTCACAGTAGTAATTGATATGTAATAGTGTTGTTATTGGGGTTGTATGAATGTACTATTACTAGCCATCCAAAACAAAGTCCGGTTTAGCAGGAGCGTGTAATTGTTACTTCTATATCATGTTGAGATTTGTCTGAGCAGGGAATTTTCTCTCAGTCATCTCCTATATTAAATAAACAAACTGTTTGATTCGCAGCTCCAATAGTTTGATGAGGACTCTTAACAGAAGAGACGCACGGTAGAACAAATGAGCCAAGCTGATTCACAGGAAAGCTTTGCACATTACTCTCACATGGTAGGCCACATTTGATCAAAACAAACTAGTGCAGTTGGCTTACCACGACATGCGGAGGAAAGCACAGTGAAAGGGGATTGAGAATTTTGAACCACCTAACTTGCTTGTAACAACTCAAAAAAACTCATTATATGTTTTAACTAAACTCGTTTTCTTTTAATAACGTTAAACTCTCCTTAATAGGATTGGGATATATGCTCTTCTCTAAACCACAAAGTTTTGTTTTTGATACAGAGAACTCTAAGGTCCAGTTTTGCATATAATATGTCACAGAGAACATCATCAGTTTAACACAAGGAAGAAGAAGATGATGTACGAAAGCAAAAGCACTTTCACTTTCTTTTGGTTTCTTAACGACAACATTTCAACACTACTTAACACAAAGAGCCGTTTTCACTTCGTCACGGCAAGGTTAGGCTGTCTCTGGGTGGCACCGTACAACCGGAAGAGACTAAAAGCAGAAATGGAGGAGACGAAAACCATAGCAACAGAGGCAAGCAAGGCGCATGCAGTTCCTCCAGCCATTCGGTTGCAGAACTTGCCAAACATATTGCACACCTTCATCCACTGCAGCTTTTCCTCACCTCTTATTCCAATCAAACCAGACTCTGCTGATGCTGCTATTGCAGCCACACTCATGTAAGCCATCGCCTGCTCATTACACTGCAAGTTTAGACTCTTGAAATAACAAGAAGACCTCTTCTCCTAGATTCGACAAACAAGCAACATTCTCTACCTAAAAGACACGCTATCTGATATCCAACCAAACCCATTAAATGCTTGTAAGACTTTTCAACATAGCAAACCCTACTTTTCTCTATAATCTGGCCCCAAGCCGACCATGAGAGATCAAAACCCACAAACTTTCACAGCTACTTTTTGATAACAACAAGATGTATAGAGAAAGAAACACAAGACTACACTGAACTAGACTCATTCACCTGATCGCCGGAGAAAATGGCCCAAGCAAGGGGCTTGTTCAACAAAACGCTACCTTTCATTGAACCCACCACGCAACGAACTGCCTGCAACAAAGAATAAACCGCAGCTATCCCATTGGCGACTACTAAGAACCTGCATCCAACAAGAAGAAACAAAAAGTTGAATAAAGTGAACTGGTATTAAGGTTACTAAAACTGGAAAGGGGTTTTTGATGAGCTAACACAAGGGCCTTCATGTCGGTGTACTTGGCCCTCTTCTCAATTGTAAAGATTTGCTTGACCTGAGTGTCTGTAACAATCAGAATAAGCGCCAGTAGAGCGAAGACAGTGGCGGAGCACCTCAAGAGCAGCTCCGTTAGTCTCAGTCTCCGATCAAGTAGCTTCATCTTGCCTCCGTGGAAGACGGCTACGTTTCCAGGACTGCTTCCAACCCCCAAGTAACTCATTTGTACCCTTAAAAATATTAACTTTGGAGAACACAGAGTCCGTAGAGACCAGAGAGAAAGAAAAAGACTAGTTGGGTTGAAGAGTCTTTAAAAAAGAGTTGATCAATGTCCCACTTATCAAAAAGACTCTTTCAAACTTCACATGTAAATTAAGATTGTTGTTTGGTAATACTTTAGTTATAAGTCTGAACCCTTTTTGATCATTACTTTGATTAGGACACAGAAACATAGCCCCAGAAGCTGCCAAGTGGTACAAAATCTCTTGTAAACGTATTTAAAGATCCATTTAATACGAAAGTGAAATATCACAATGAAGTTTATGATCGTTAATCAAAGGATTATGATACTCCATGTTTGTGATAAACGACTTATTTCCACACCAGAAGTATCATATAGTAACAGTTCCACACAATCTTTCATGCTCATTCTAATTACACACATTTTAAGTATATGAACCTATTTACCCCCATTTTCAAAGATCGAAACCCGAAACCACACAGACGAAGGTTTAGCTTGGTTTTACTGGTTTAGAATCTAAATCGATATTAAACTAGTTAAACCAATCAAACCAATTGATAGCGAAATGAAATTAAAACAAGATCCAACCTGATATTCAAATAATACTTAACCTAACTCTTTAGTAGGATATTGGTTCAGGTTCTATTTAGATATCAGGTCGGATCGAGTTTTAATTTCAGTTCAATACCAACTGGTTTGATATCGGTTTAGATTCTAAACCAATTAAACCAAGCTAAACATTCGTCTGTGTGGTTTCGGGTTTTGATCTTTGAAGATGGGGGTAAATATGTTCATATACTTAAAATGTGTGTCATTATGTTCATATACTTAAAATGTGGTCAATTAGGACGGGCATGAAAGATTGTGTGGAACTATTACTATACAATACTTCTAATGTGGATATGGGTCGTTTACCCCTGAAAGTAAAGAAGGTTAGATGGGGACTTTGGATGGCCACACACATACTGTACTACAACACTACTAGTGTAAGTATTTAATGAAAAGACCGTTTTCTCTTCTTCTTATTTATTACACTTCACATCTCCCAATTAGCCCTCTTAAACCAAAACCCATATTTGATCCTTCCATATGCTTCAATGTCATTGTTATTGGTAAAATCCAGCATAAACCGGAGAACAGGATCCATATAATGTACAAAATGAAAGGTAGATGAAGAAAAAGAACACTTGTGGCACAAAGTGTCTCCTAAAAGGCTACAACTTTGAACTCAAAAAACATTCATTTTCAACTTTCTTAAGGAGTATGATTTAGAACTCCACAAACCTACTTACATATTTGCTCACTCTGGTTGAGAGTATCAGCCACGGTATGATCCCAACCTGCATTTTCACACAACCGACACTCTCATTCTCACAACAACAGCCCAAAGCAATGAATTGAGAAGCAAGAGAAGACGGAACCTACCATCACATGGCCTGTCAAGTGACCTCCTGTTCCCCAAGATAACAACCTCCCTGACAAAGACACCACATTCAATTTTTCTTTTAAATCTAGCATGTACCAAAGCCAGCCTTAACCGGAAAATCAAACAAAACTCACCAAAGGGTTGAACAAGTTGCTTAGCAATCATGGCAATCGGAGTCCTCCAGAACCAAAGTAGCAAAATTATGTATACCGCAACCTAGAGACAAAGTTCTTAGCACATCTCACATAAGGAGTTTTCGAAAAGAAAAGCTATTACCTTTGAAGCAAGCAGAACGTTTACATACAGATCATATGACAGGTTTATTTCTTTGTTATGCTGCTCCAAATCTGAATCAGACAAAGCGCAATTAACAGAAGACCTATACAAGACCCAAAATAAGATGCAATGCAGTGCTGTGATAGGTATATCTGGCAAGAGATTGTAAATATTTTCTGAATGTATACTCACAGTGTGAAAGTTCTTTCTCTTTAGTAGCTGCTGACCTTCTAAGTTTAGCCGCTTGTGCAAATGTGGCTGGCCTGCGCTGAGTGAATCTCTGATCAACACAACCAAAGAGCTTCTGATAAAAAAAAGTGCTTACTGAGACAATGCAGTGGCCTCTCTTAAGAGATGGTTAATTTCTGATCGCAGCTCTGCTTCCTTAGTATTCTTTGAACCTTTCTGCAGAAGAATGTGAGTATTATATGGATAATTCATGAAAACGCCAAGACGTTTTTGTTGTTACCTTCTTTAACTGGTCGAGCCACTTTGATAGCAACTGGAAGAAGACGACGAGGAAGAATGTCAGAGGAGCGGCCAGAAAGCCCCGACCTTGTATCAGATTCTCTCCTTCCATCAACCCTTCCTACTGTATTGCTGATTCTGGTAGAAATAAACAGGAACCCTAATAATCAAATTCACAAAATAGGAACCCTAATTTGATCCGTGCATTCATCTGATCTATACATAGAACACGACGAGGAAGAAAAGATTTCGAGGGCTAATGACGAAATTCGAAACTTACATCGTCTTAGAAACAATTTCAAGCCTTCAGGCGGAGGAGCTGATATGGATGATGGGTTTGGATTTTAAAAATAATCAAATGATAATATACTTTTCGTGTTAAGAAAATAATGGGGGAACTTGTATATTCTTATTGATTCAATCGATGGTATCCTTTATATATAGGGAGTTACAACTTAGATAAATGGTAATATAACATTCCTAGATAGACATAGAAAAAGGAAAACTAGATCCAACAAGGAAAAGGAAAACATGGTTGATCCTTATCTTCATGGCCGATGGAATATTCCTTTCTGGTCGATGAGATTCCTTTCGGTCTAACCTCTGGTCGGATTCGGTTAAGTCCAATCTATTGGTTATTGCATCCACAATCATCTGGTTCATAACACTCCCCCTTGGATGTTATAACCATATAGAGCTTGCAATACGTTTGGTATGTTGCCTCGTTAAAACCTCCCTATGGTAAACTCAAAACCCAATGTGGTAAAAGGGAACCCATAGACAGGAAAAAGAGTACAACCGTATTACTCCCCCTGATGAATGCACCACTATAGATCCTTCAATCTTCTCATTCCGATCTGGTGAATGAGCTTCCTTAGTGTAGAGGTTGGCAGTGCTTTAGTGAATAGGTCGGCTGAATTGTCGCATGAACGTACTTGAACAACTTGAACCTCCTTTGCCTCATGGATAGCCAAAATCTCGGCATGGTTGGAAGAAGTGGCCGAGATGGTCTGCTTCATGGATCGCCATGAAATTGCTGTCCCACCGTAGGTAAATACATAACCTGTCTGTGACCTTGCATTGTGTGGATCTGATAGATAACCTGCATCAGCAAAACCAACTAAAGATTCTTTGTTATGGTTAGTGTAAAACAAACCTAAATCTTTAGTCCCTTTCAAATATCGAAGTAAATGTTTAATCCCGTCCCAGTGCCTTTTGGTCGGATTGGAACTGAACCTGGACAAAAGGTTTACAGCAAAGGATATATC
Source organism: Moricandia moricandioides (assembly GCA_905132885.1). NCBI lineage: Eukaryota > Viridiplantae > Streptophyta > Magnoliopsida > Brassicales > Brassicaceae > Moricandia > Moricandia moricandioides. Next base: position 43,816 of record CAJHQQ010001696.1, read on the forward strand.
CGGCCGTGTATGGGTTGCCAAATACATCAAGGCACCAATGGCACTGAGATATGGCACTTCGGGACCAAGGACTTCCTCATCGTCCATCTTTGGGCGAAATGGGTCCGTGTCCGGACCGAGTGACCTCACGACCATCGGGCTTGTCAATGGGTGAGCCTCGTCCATATTGAATCTCTTGAGTATCTTTTCAGTATATGCTATTTGATGCACAAGGATTCCATCATTCTTATACTCAAGCTGTAATCCCAAACAGAATTTAGTTTTGCCTAGGTCTTTCATTTCGAATTCTTTCTTAAGATATTCGACTGTTTGGGCGATCTCACCAGAGGTTCCAACGATGTTTAAATCGTCCACATACACTGCTATAATCACAAAGCCCTTAGGATCAAACTTCTTGATGAAGATACATGGACTGATAGGATCATTTTTGTATCCTTCTTTCACTAAGTACTCGCTGAGGCGATTGTACCACATCCGGCCGGACTGCTTAAGTCCATACAGTGATTTGTTAAGTTTGATGCAGTGATGATCTCAAGATCCTTTCTTATCTTTCATTTCTATACCCTCTGGGATCCTCATGTAGATGTCATTGTCCAGTGGTCCATATAGATAGGCGGTTACAACATCCATTAACCGTAAATCCAAATTTTCTCTTATGGCCAGACTGATTAGGAATCTAAAAGTAGTGGCATCCACCACAGAGGAATAAGTTTCCTCATAATCGATTCCTGGTCTTTGAGTGAATCCCTGTGCTACGAGTCGTGCTTTGTATCTCACGACCTCGCCATTTTCATTTCTCTTTCTCACAAAGACCCATTTGTACCCAACTGGTTTGACATCTAATGGTGTTCGTATGAGTGGACCGAATACACCTCTTTTCTTTAAAGAATTTAACTCCACGTTTATGGCTTCTTTCCACTTTAGCCAATCTGATCTTTGCATGCATGCATATATAGACGTGGGTTCTTGATCCTCATTTTCCATTAGTTCAAGTGCTACTTGGTATGCAAATATATCAGTGATGTCGACATCATTTCTATTCCATTTCTTCCCAGACATCAGATAGTTTATAGATATCTCATTGTTCTCATGATCATCAGTACCATGATGCAAGGCGTCCCGAGCATCACTGGACGGTACAGAAGGACCATCGACCATGGTTTTATCCGATCCATCGACCGCAGCCGGTCGGGTCGGTTCATCGACCACGTCTGAGGACGATTGGTCGGGATCGGCCAAGCCCCGGGTAAGGCCGGCTATGTCTGGTCGGGTTCCACCATCGGCTGGACCTTTTCTTTTCCGAGGTTGTTTATCTTTGGAACCAACAGGTCTACCACGTTTGAGACGTGCTGTAGATTCAGTAGCAACTTGACTAGGTCCCATTTGGACATCTAATTTGATAGGTGCATTTATAGCTGGTATATGTGACTTAGTCACTCTGTTCGGGTCAGCAAAGGAATCTGGCAATTGATTAGCTAGCTTTTGCAAATGAATAATTTTCTGGACCTCAAGATCACACACTTGAGTCCGAGGATCTTGCCATGTTAAGGATGTTTGATTCCATGAAATCTCTTTGATTTCCTTGACCAGCTTTGGATCTCCTCCTAACGTTGGAAGTTCGGATTCATTGAAATGACAATCCGCATACCTGGCCTTAAACAAATCGCCCGTAGTTGGCTCGAGGTATTTTATAATCGTGGGAGATTCAAATCCAACGTATATCCCCATCCTTCTCTGAGGTCCCATCTTTGTTCTCTGTGGTGGAGCAATTGGAACATAAACAGAACAGCCAAATGTTTTAAGATGGGATATGTCTGGCTCATGACCCGTTAGTAATTGCGATGGGGAATATTTGTGATCACTAGATGGTCTGATGCGTATGAGCTCGGCCGCATGGAGGACCGCATGTCCCCATGCAGAAACCGGCAACCTCGACCTCATGAGTAATGTTTGGGCTATCAGCTGAATGCGTTTTATGAATGATTCGGCTAAGCCATTCTGTGTATGTACATGTGCCACGGAATGTTCCACTGTCACCCCCATGGACATACAGTAATCATTGAACGCTTGAGAGGTAAATTCACCAGCATTATCAAGACGTATCGTCTTCAAAGGAAAATCTGGGAAATGGGCTCGTAATCTTATAAGTTGAGCGAGCAATCTGGCTAATGCCAAGTTACGGGTCGATAATAAGCATACATGCGACCATCTGGTCGATGCATCTATGAGGACCATGAAATATCGAAAGATCCCACACGGTGGGTGTATTGGTCCGCATATATCGCCCTGAATTCTTTCCAGAAAGTTTATAGTTTCCTTTGTCACCTTAACTGGTGATGGCCTAACGATCAACTTCCCTTGTGAACAAGATGTACACGATAAGTGCTTGGGAATGATTCGTTTTTCTTTCAACGAATGGCCTCTGGTGTTAGCTATCAGCTTACGCATCATGTTAGATCCGGGATGGCCAAACCGGTCATGCCATAGTGTAAAGTGATCGATGGCTGTTTTATTAAATAGAGCATTTGCCTCTATCATACTGACTTGAGCGTGATATAGTCCAGTAGATAGTGCGGGTATGGTCTCTAAAACTTTCTTATGTCCTTGGCCGATTTCTACTATCTGAAGGAATTCTTTATTTCCTTCGCCCTTTGTTTCAATATGGTAACCATTCATACGAATGTCTTTGAAACTCAATAGACTTCTCTTAGAATTGGGTGAATACAAGGCATCTGATATTTCGAGATGCGTACCCATGGGTAGTAGAATGTAAGCTTGGCTGTGACCTTCAATAAGGCTAGACATACCCGCTATTGTGGAAATGTTTGCTCTTTTAATAGTTAAGTTTATGAAATATCTTTTATCCTTAAGGATCGTGTGGCTCGATCCACTGTCTACTATGATCACATCCTTGTTATTGGCCATTTCTAAAACAAGGTTAATAGGACGTTCGTTCAGATACTTTATAAGACATTCATAGAAATGATAATCATGGAAATGAATTTAGAAATGACTATATAGAAATGATTCATAGAAATGTCAAACACCAAAACAAAATTTAAAAGTAAAAACAAAAACGTTTAAAGATCACAGATGTCGAATTCATTCCTTGGTATCTTTATCATCTTTATCATCCTTGAGACAATCAGAAGTCTCATATCCCAATGAATCATCTTTCTCATGATCAAAGTCATTCACATCATCTTGGACTATCATGTGGGCCTGAGGATTCTTTTTCTTCAGACTTTCTTGGTATAATTCGCATAAGTGTCTGGGAGTCCTGCACGTCTTAGCCCAATGGTTACTCATTCCACACCTATGGCAAGCTGACTTGGTCGGCTGAGAGGGTTTGGGATTATTCCCTCGGCCTCGTCCATTTCCTCGACCATACGAGTTGTTCTGGACTCTATCTCGGCCATTGTCTTGTCCATACGGACTGCCTCGACCACCACGGCCGTAGTTACCTCGGCCGCGGCCACGTCCTGTCCACCTGCGGCCTCGGCCGTGTGAGTTTGAATGGACGTGGTTCGCTTCACTTTCGGTATTAGCTGCGTGTGCCTCAGGTAATGGTGTGGATCCAGGAGGTCTCATTTCACTGTTCTTCATTAGGAGTTCATTGTTTTGCTCTGCAAGGAGTAAACAAGATATTAGATCAGCGTAAGTGGTGAAGCCCTTTTCTCTATACTGCTGTTGGAGCAACACATTGCTTGTGTGGAACGTGGAAAAGGTTTTCTCTAACATATCCTTTTCCGTAATCTTTTCTCCACACAGTTTCAACTTTGAAACGATCTTGAACAGTGCAGAATTGTACTCGTCCACAGACTTAAAGTCTTGGATTCTGAGATGGGTCCAATCATAACGAGCTCTGGGTAAGATCACCAATCTTTGATGATCATATATGCTTTTCAGCTCTGTCCAGAGTTCGAGAGGATCTTCAACTGTCAAGTACTGATCTTTGAGACTCTCGGCCAAGTGATGCCTTATAAGGTGGATGGCTCGGTATTTGTCCTTTTCAGGGACTTCATATTCATCCTCAATGCTATCACCGAGTCCTTTTGACTTCAGGATGATCTTGGTGTCAAGCGCCCATTGGAGGTAATTATCTCCAGATAGATTAAGGGCCGCATATTCCAAGTTCTGGATTTTCGACATCTTTAGGTCTAGAAGGGTTGCACGGACCACCGAGAGAGCAGTCGCGGTTCGTGGGCTGTATCGCGGGTTGATCGGGTGCCTAGGATGCTATCGGGTGGTCAATCGGATGCTGGTTCGTGCTGGTTCCGGTTCGTGTGCTTATCGGCTGATGAACGGGTGTGTATCGGGTGCTGATTGCTGTGTATCGGCTGGTGATTCTGGTTCGTACGTTCGCGGATGCAGAGAACCTCTATCGGGTGTGAGATCCGGCTGGAAAGTGTCACGGGTGTGTGCCGGGTGTGTATCGCGGGTGTGTGTAACCTCCGGGTGTATCGCGGGTGTTCTTATCGCGGATGCAGATCTTCACGCGGGTAAGGTTTGTGCCGGCTGGTTCGTGAATCGCGGATGTTCGTGTATCGCGTGTGGTATGCAGGTTGCGGTAAGCTTTTTGTGTGTGCCGGCTGAGATCGATTAGAGAGAGAGATCGAACAAGAGAGATCGATTGAAGGAGATGAAGAAAGCTTGACGGCTGGTTTTGGGTTTATGAGTTTCGAGTAAGGCTTAGGGTTTTAGAGAGACGTATCGTGCTGATAACGTGTTAAGAAACTAATGGGGGAACTTGTATATTCTTATTGATTCAATCGATGGTGCCCTTTATATATAGGGAGTTACAACTTAGATAAATGGTAATATAACATATTCCTAGATAGACATAGAAAAAGGAAAACTAGATCCAACAAGGAAAAGGAAAACATGGTTGATCCTTATCTTCATGGCCGATGGAATATTCCTTTCTGGTCGATGAGATTCCTTTCGGTCTAACCTCTGGTCGGATTCGGTTAAGTCCAATCTATTGGTTATTGCATCCACAATCATCTGGTTCATAACATTTCGTTTACATAAACAAAATTCAAGCCCTTAATGTGTATTAGGAGTTAACCTTTTAACAGGCTTTCATTATTCTAATCTAACCCAAGCTTAAGAGTTAAGATAATGAGGATATAATCCGCCCATTATTTAAATAAGGGTGGTCATTTATGTTATAACTTCGGATTCGGTTTGGTTTGGATTCAAAACTGAAATTAGTTTAGTTTGGTTTGTGCTTAATCTGGTTTTGATTGAATTTGATTTGGTTTGTGTTCGGTTATGTTTAGTTCGGTTTTGTTTGTGTTTGTTCAGATCAATCGATTCAAATTTTAGTTTTGTTCTAGTTCGGTTACGAAAATATAATTTATAAAACATAAAATAAATCATCATTTGACATATTCATATTAAAATGTAAAGCCAAACATCACAAAATAATAAAAGATGTAATCCAATAATTTTATATTATTATCTTCATATTTAATATAAATATCATAGGTAGTTTTCATTTTTGATGATAGTGTATAAGATTCATAATATTTTATTTTATTTTATTATTAGTTGTGTCTCTTCTGTTCATTTAGAAATAAAATATATAAAATTATGTTCACTATTTAGTTTAAATATCTTAACTCTCAATATTATTAGTATATTTAATTAATCTAATTAAATAAACACTTTGATTTTCTAGCTCGGTTTGGTTTAAGATTGAACCAAACCGCACTATTTAAGTTGATAAAACTTCTAACTAAATGATTGAAGCATATATTTTGGTTTGGTTTGGATCGGTTTAGATTTGGTCGAATCAGTTTGGTTTGGTTTGGTTTGGTATTTTTGTCCATCCCTAATTAAAAGCAAATTATTTTTTGGAATTTTTCCTTCGTTATTTAAATAAGCCTATTTTAACACAATTTTTTTGTAAGATAAGTTATAAAGGTGATGTGTAGATTGATTTTCATTACATCTATGAAGCTTTATGCACATCTCAAAGTGATTTAGGAAAAATCAGGAAGATATTCTCAAGAGAATTAGGATGTCAAGAAGGGAGACATGGTGGAAGCACCATGGCCTACTAGTCAAGGTTTAAATGCTTCTACACAAAGTCTGGTGTTCAAATCTTAGACAACACAATTTCTTGTAGATTATAAGATGCAAAGATTATTGGAGGTTCTAGAGTACTGCAGGCCCGTTCATTGTGGTATATGCCGCAAAGAGAGTATGTCCATTGAGAATGTCGTACATGAAAAACCATCCATCGATCCTAGTTTTTCAGGGAGAGCTTTATCGTGGAATCATTATACATAGAGTTGTTCATCAATATTCATTAAGTTGCAGGTAATTAATCATCATATTAAAAGAATTAGAGATTATATAATGATGTAACTGTGTTACTCATTGCTAAAAAGGAAAAGAGACATGAAGATATTAAATAAATGTCATTCAATAGCACTAAATCAATTTTTTATTTAAAAATAACACACAAAAAGGAAAACCATCAAAAAGATATGATTTAAAGGATAAAAAAAATATAATTATATTTTAGTTTATGGTTTAGTGATCAGAGGTTATAATTTAGTATTTAGAGAGATATGTTAAATTCAGGGTTTAGGATTTAGTGTTTTGTTACTTGATAAATGTTCTTTAAAAGGTTTTTCTTTTGAAGTGTTATTTTAAATTAAAAAAATAAAAATAGGTTATTTAATAGATTTTTCAGAAGGTATTAAAGAAATGATAATATGAATAAACGAATTTTCTTGAATAAACACTCAAGAAAAATGAAATAGTGTCTTTGACATATTGCAAAAAAAAAAAAAACTTGAAATTTAGTTCTTACATAAGTTATTTATTTATACAAGAAGTAGATATAACACTTTGCATAAATCGAATGGCGCATGACTCAATCTTCTTGATTGATTATGATCCATTAGTTGTGATTAAGAGGATAACAAATCTGATCTTGAGAGTGACTGCATGCATATTGTCTTTTGTTGCTTTCCCTTTTGCTTTCACCTCTGCATTTTCGTACAAGACTACAGAGCCATTTAATTCACTTGGCCGTCGAGACACTAGACCTTTGTGGGCTCATTCGCTTGTGCAGGTTAGGGTTGACTCAAGACCTTGTCTGCTTTATCTTTGATCTAAGATTAAATGACACCGTTTTGGGGAGATTTCTTCATAGCACTTCCCAAACTCCGAATGGGAGGTACATTAACGCCGAGTTTGAATCTTAGAAAGATAACATATTGATCTGCAAGGATTTGGTAAAAATATCTAAAATCTGCAGCTGAGATGAAATGTGTTTCATAACAAGAGTTCCTAGACCAACTCTTTTCTGGACATAATGATGATTAGTCGTAAAATGCTTAGACCATGAATGATAAGCTGAATTGGCTGATAAATACACCGCTGATAAATTATCACATAACAACTTTGGTGTAGTGTGCAGTGAAACTCAAATTTCCTGCACCAAGAAGCCAAACAAAGTAAGTTTAGAAGTTGTTTTACACATTTGACGATATTCAACAATGTCGTTCTTTTCGCAACTGAGTCTTGAATCTTTGAGGACCAAGATATCAGATTGGTGCCTAAGAACGTACAAATAACTCTTGTAGAAAATTTTATGGCTTGGCAACCTGCCCAATCACTATCACAGTAAGCTTTTAGAGTGAAATATGCAGTCTTTTTCAGTGAGAATCCTATCGTAATGGTTCATTTTATAGGATAATCTTTTTCAACAAATTGCAGTTTGAATTTGTTGGAGCATGCATTTTCTAACATACATAGTTGACAACGAATTGGACGTTAAGCCTTGTTAGAGTAAAATATTTTAACTTACCCGCAAGACTTCAAGAGTAGTTGGGTTTGAAAAGAGTTTTTTCATGATCCATAACTTTATATAATTGAAGTGGTAAAGGTGTGGGCATAGGTTAGCATTTATTCATTGATGTTACTGCTAACAAGTATTTTGCATATCTTTCCTGAGACAAAACGAACCATCTTGATGGAACTGAGCATTATCCCCAAGAATATGATATTTTTCCAAGGTCTTTCATTTTGAATTTTTGATTCAAGTCCGCATGTAGCTTAAATAATGTTGAAGAGTTGTTTTCTGTGAGGAGCATATTTTCGACATAGATTAGCAACAGAATGAGATTGTTGCGATGTGCGTAGATGAAGATAGGCGAATCACAGTTGCTGCAAATGAAACCAAATCCAAGTAGATACTTGCTCAACTTATCAAACCAAGTTCTAGGAGCTTGTTTAAATCCATATAGATCTTAGTGAAGAAGGCAAACATGATTAGGATGAGCTTTGTCTACAAAATCGGCTGCCTCATGTATACAGTTTGAGTAAGTTCTACATGTAGAAAAACATTTTTGACATCCAATACTTGATGTTCCATTGCATCATAGTTGTTAAATGCAAAACAAGGCAAATTGTTGATGTTCTTAAAACAGGGTTGTAGGTCTCGAGATAATCTATGCCTTCATCATGATTGTTTCCTTGAGCTACGAGACAAGCTCTTAGCATTTACCATCTGCATTTAGCTTCGTCATGTAGACCCATTCATATTCGATGTATACAGAAGCAAAGATCAAGTATTTCTCTCATCACAGTTGTTCATTTATTCTGTCATAGCTTCATTCCATCATGGGTGTTTGAGAGCTTCTCTGATAGTCTGAGGTTCAGAAAGAGCAGCTCTATTTTTGTGAAGAACAAATATGGATTAGGCTTTGATATACCAGCCTTTGACGGAGTTACCATAAGATGTGTAAAGAAGCTTTGTGTTTCATGTGCATGAACATATGCAGAAGGAAGTTGTTGTTGACTGATATGGTGCTTAGACAAATGTTAGTTTCTGTAAAGATAAACATGTCCTAATATGTAAGGGAAAAACGATGTCGCCAATAGGAACATGATCTAAGCATGTCGTACATCAGAGAACAGTGGTGATGAGCTTTCAGAGACATGCAGACTTCTGGAACAAATATAGCAAGATTCAACTATAGAGGTAAATCATATTGAGTTCCAGGTTGATCTTTAGTTCTAGAGTTAACAAATCTTTTCTTTCATGTTTCAACAAGACTGGTCCATTCTTTTACTGCAGTGAAGCATAAGTATTAGAGAATGAGAATATATCTTCATCAAAAATTACATGCCTGCTTATATACATTATTCATGTTGGTGGATATAAGCATTTATAGCTTTTATTGTTGGCATTGTATTCCATAAAATACACACTATAGGGATTTAGATCTAACTTGTTGTTGGCATAATCTCTAAGTGTAGGATAACATGCACACCCACAACTTCGTAGAGATGTATATTCAGGAGCATGGTGATATAGACATTGATATGGTGAGAAGCTATCTCCTGCCGAGCTGTTGTTGGGAGCAGGTTTATCATAACGTTTGAAATATATAATATTTCAACCTAATATTTCTAAAACTTACAACTTTGGAAGATCATCGAGAGACCTATTCAAGTTAAGTGTTTATGCTCCATTTCAGCTAAACCGTGTTGTTTTGGAGTATGTGGGCAAGAGATAAGTTGACGAATGTCACTTTGCTGAAGATGCTTGACAAAAGTTGTATTAATGAATTCTTCACCTCCATCGTATTGGAAGATACTAATCTTAATATCAAATTGTTTTTTCACTAACTTCTGAAATGTAATGAAGTAAAGATGAAATCTGATTTGTGCTTTAATGGATAAAACCAAAAGTACCTCGACTAATTATCAATCAGAACTGATACAACTGGTGAAGGTCTCCAAAGATCACAATGTTTGAAGAGGTTTTGAAGCGACAAAATCAGAAGTTGTAAAAGGAAGCCTACAACTCTTTCTTAGTCGACATGACTCACACACCAGAGCAATACTCTTGTTGATAACTATAGCCTCAAAACTAAAATTGTCAAGAGAAATGAAATAATGTCTTTAATATATTGTAAACGCTTGAAACTTAGTTTTTACATAAGTTCTCTATTTATATAAGAATTAGATATAACACTTTTTATAAAATCTAATGTCATGGCTCAATCTTTTTGACTGATTATGATGTATCAGTTATGATTGAGAAGATAACAAATATTTTTGTTTGTATCATTTTTTTGTTGTTTTTCCTTTTGTATCCTCTATTTTCACCTTCATAATTTTGTACAAGACTCCAAAACCATTTAATTCACTTGACTGTTGAGGCGTTGGACCTTTGTTGGGCTCAGACACTTGTGAAGGTTTGTGTTGACTCAAGGCCTTGTCTACTTTGTCTTTGAGCTAAGATAAAATGACATTGTTTCGAGGAATTCTGTTAATAAATACTTTTTATATATCAAAAACAAAATTATAAGAACAAAACTACTAAATATAAAATATTATGACTTGTGGTATTATGAGAATTACTTAGTTACAATTTTATATAGTAGCATTAATGAGTCAAATCATAAGTCACGTCCAAACATTGAGAGATTGAGATAAAAAAAAAATTTTGAGAAAAAAGAGAATGAGATCATTTGTATTAAAATAATAAACCTAATGTGATTTAAACATAAATAAATATTCAAAATTTATTGTCATTTAATGTTTATTTAATAAATAATTTTCAAATTATATTGTTACTAAAAAATATTTAAAAGTGTAAATTATAAGAGGTTTCTAATGATTTAAAGTGTTTTGATAAACAAACTTACAAATTAATTGTTATGGATGAAATTTTAGAGTAATTTAAATAAATTATTTTAAAAGATTAAAATTTATCTAAAACTGTTTAAACTTACTAAAATCAAATCATTTAAAATTCTAAATTGAATATATGCTCGAAAATAACATAATTATAATGGAGAATATATAGTCGACTGAATGTAGCGCTTAAATGAGCCATGTGAGTTATAATTGACCTGAATAAGACCTAAGCTTTTTAATATTTCAATTGGAATTATAGACGTGTGGGTCTCGTTGAATCCTTAAATACCCTGAATTGGTTAATGGGGAACTATGTTGTGTCGCTGTAATTTCAGTTAAGCAGTATTTTGTTGTATATCTGCCTTAATGATCGCTAGTACACGCACTGATTACTTAACCTAGTCAAAACAAATTGTGTTAATTAATTATGATATTTTACATGTACTTGGCCATATAATGGGTTATAGTCTTGCTATATTATTCCCCTGGAACGGTCCAAGTAATGAATTGAAATGTTGATATGAAATAAATCATACAAGTAGCAAAAAGGTCTTGGCCTTGATCGTAAGGACAAGAAAATAAAGGGTGGTATCCAAAGTTAGAATGTCGTGTAAGGGTAACTGAGAGCTAAAAGTACAACATGGGGAGTTAAAACTTAATTGTAAAATATTTATTTTTACGTGGGAGTGGTTGTAATGGGAGTAGAATAAGTAGGCACGCGTTGTCTCTAATGTCTCTCAACTAATATGTAGACATTTTATGTTTTGTCTTATCGGATCCCACTTAATTATAGTAATGTTAACCATCTATCTAATTGGGTTTATCATCAAATCAGAGAGCATTATCAATAAGTTCGCAGATACCGAAGCAGTAAAACCAAATCCTAAACCCCCCGTAGCATCTTCAGCTTTGGTGTATGCATGCCATTACATTCCAGTTACTTCCCGACAAAAAAACATTTGCTCCGACCACTTTTGATGTGCCTTTCAGACTTTACGTACATCCCCATCTCGTCTTTCTTTTCAACACCCTCTCCATCTTCTTAGCTATACTGTCTCGCTTCTTTTGTTAGAAACTGTTTTACCATATAACCCAATGTTTGCCACGGCTCTATATACGTATACAATATAAGGTGGTGGATACTATATAAGTTTGGCACGGGTCTATACGTTTACGATTTACTTTGTCACATGAAAAAACATAGTAATGTACATGCATGTGTATTTTTCATCATGGGAAGGGAGCTTAGATAGCATTTAATCGAGAGAGAATGTCTTTTGCGTAAGAAAGAGTGCTCCTTTTTCACACTTATTAATCAATTACAATATATATGTTCTGATATCATTATTCCCTACTCTAGAACTCCTTTTGTCTTTTATTTCAATATACATAGGCCAAATTTTATATACTTTTTCCTAATTGCCAAATCATAAGAAGTTAAACACATAGAAGTGGTTTAACTAATTTATAGAAACCATTAACAACTTTTGACACTCTTCTTTAAAGTGTGTTTCATATAAAAGTGTATGCCACTAATATAAACTTTAAATTCCACCGAGAAGATTTTATGTGGAGACAAAGAAATGGCTCCATTTCACCATCTCCCAAGCCACCAAAATCTCTCCTAAACCCTTTTTGTTACTCCCTTTTCTTATTCGCTTTATTTCATGGAGTAGTAAAATCTCATTTGCGTTTCTTGAATATAGAATATATATGAATATACACTTTTAACGAGTCTGTTGTAGAATCGAGATTTAGCGAAAACACAAGGTACAAAATAACTCAAAGAGCACATATCTTTTCTATTAGAAATCTTTTACACAATCTCTTACAGACTTGTTTGATCCGAATTACACGACTCGACACGGATCGTTCCTAACATATCCAACTTGCGTGAACCAACTCATGTTGATTACGTCTACAAATCACTCACTTTCTGAAACATCAAAACCTTCTTTGTGTTTCGGTAAGAATTACCACATCAAAAACCTCTGACCTAATTCTAGAAAAAAACTAAAGTATATATCAAATAATCTTATCATATTATCTATTATTTTCTCTGTTTTAGCATCATCAAATCTTCTAATTTGTGATCTAATATTGCTTATCTAAAGTATATTTCGTTAACCAAACATATGAAAATATTCTATATCATCACATCTTAACGTTTCCTTTTTATATTCCGAAACGTGTGTCACACATCATTCTCCATGTGTAACACACGTACACATCTATCAAACTCCAAATTTTAGAACTTACATTTGTATTATTAGTGATCATTACAAAAGCAAGCTTACTTTTTGTATTTGACCTTGACAATCCACGATTGAAAAACTTGTTATATACCATCAGTTCAAGCACTAACTAGACGATTATATATGTAACCTAGAAGAATTAATAATCTAGATTCTTGGGGGAGATAATACAATTTCCATTAGGAAAAGAGCCCTTAGAAGGAGGTAAGTGGGAAGCATGAAAAAAAGGGAACAACTCAATAATCATCCAAACAAACCAATCCATGTGCTTCCCATCAAACATTCTTCTTGTCATTTTCCTCCAACCATCTTCTACTTTGGCCAACTTTTGCTGCTTTTAAAAAGAAATTCAAATATGTAAATCTCTACTCACACACAACACATTATCTTTTTCAATCCGTAGATTTTCCCTTTTGCCTTCTTCTTCTTGTTCTCTTCCAACTTTACTCCTGATTCTCTTCCTTTCGGAATTTCATCGAACTACTCATCAACCCTATATAACCTTTTAATTTATTTATATACAATATTCCCATGCAGATTAAATAATAAGAAATATATACCTTTTCCTCTGTATAAATAGACACAATGCACGTAACATGGCCCCAAACCTATAGAAACACACCCTCCACGACTCATATCATTACCATTATTATTAATATACTTTTGTACGTCATGAGTTCACTGGCAAGAGACCGAAATGAACAAATTGTAATCCAGTCTTCTATCGCTTTGCTTCAAGAAAGATTCAAACAACTTCACAGAGCGCGAGAGTTAAGAGCAGAGCGAGAACTCCTTAACCCTAAACCTAACCACCAAGACACCAACATCTTACAATATTACAGCGAACCCGCGAGTCTTGGTTTCTTTCAGTTTCTACCTCTAAACTCTCAAACAGCCTCGTCGCAGAAGCTCCTCTCCCTCTCCTTAAGCCCTCACTCCACCTCTGATCCCATTGAAAAGCCTTGCTTTTGTCATCACTGGCCAAATAAAGAAGACAAGAAGGTGGTTGGGATTGATCGATATGACGACGTTGATACGTCTCTACGTCTCTGAAATAATCAATAGTTCATCCATCTATTTGTCTTTTAATTTATAAATATGTATGTATAACCTTTTATTTTTGGTCGGTATGCTCTTTTGAGGAGTCTTGTAGGTGGTAATCATATGTATGGTTCAACTGCGATCATATATAGTATCAATCATTTCAAAGCTCTATTTTACATTACGATGATAGTTAAGATCTACGGTCACTGAGAGATCTACTTAATTGTAAGATATACGTACTTATCTTTTGTTTCAAAAATATACGTTTTTTACATTAAAAACATTAACTAATGGTAAATTCTAAATTTCAAAATATTTATTAAAATCTTATTAGTTAAAAATTATGAAAAATAATTAACAATGAAAAATAATGTACTGGCAACTAACATTTTACATATGTTTTTAGTAACTTTAAAAATTATAAAACATTGTCTTTTTGAAATAGATGGAGTATTAATCATTTCCAATGTGTATTTTATATTTACGATGATAGTTAACGACTACGTACTCACTTAGTTATTAATTACGATCTATTTATAAGATATAAGTACATAATTACGTATCCCTTGTATTGATATGTATTGTTCAAATGCGACATTGCGATGCCCATATATAGGAATAATCATTGCTAAGCTATATTTTATATATATATATATATATATATATATATTTTTTTTTTTTGAATTATACAGAGGTATTCTGGCCCCACAGAAGTGAGTCCAGACTAGTCCCGCCGAAGCGGGTCCTCTGTCGCCGGCGATGCCCAAATTTTAATCCCCCGGTGGCCAGCGCGGATCGAACCCGAGACCGTATTGGGGCCAAAGCTCCCTCAAGTACCACTAGGCCGTCCTCGCTTAGTTAAAACTGGTGTAGGTTAAATGTTTTTAGTCGCTGTCCCCACCCCCGTAGGAGCCCCTTTGCCAGAAACCCTATAGGCGCCGTACAAACCCATGGACCATGTGCGACAGGGTTTTTTGGCGGTTTCAGTCCGACCCCGGCGACAGAGTGTCGAACCCGCGACCTCTGGCACTCGTGTGTGAGAATCTCCATGAAACCGCTAGGCCATCGTGGATATCTCAAAACTGGTGTAGGTTAAATGTTTTTAGTCGCTGTCCCCACCCCCGTAGGAGCCCCCTTGCCAGAAACCCTATAGGCGCCGTACAAACCCGTGGGCCATGTGCGACAGAGTTTTTTGGCGGTTTCAGTCCGACCCCGGCGACAGAGTGTCGAACCCGCGACTTCTGGCACTCGTGTGTCATTAACGTAGATGCTCATTGAGTTACTGAGTCATTGAGTTATACTCATCGTATACTTCTAAAAAGTTCTAATATATATACTTAGAAGTTATAACTTAAATTCCGCCAAAAAAAAGACATCGTTAAGAAATATACATCATACATGCACTTGAAACTCGATTTATGTTGGTCTTCACTTTTCAAACCCTGCTTTTTATTTTCAAGAAAATTATTTATTTACTTTTTTTTCTTAAAATATAGAATTTCTCATACAAGTCATGACAAAAAAAAATTGTCAATCTCAACCAAACTTATTTGCATGTAATTGAGCCAGTTGTTATGAAACAGACGGTTTCGGGAATGCACATAAGTGGGATTATCTACTTGGTCTACACATGGACCAATCGGCCCATATGCTTCATCGGATGGGCCAGCCCACTTAGGACTTAGACCAACCGACTTTAGGCCTTGTTAACTTGTCCCACATCGAGTATGTGATGTGGGCAAGTCGGCCAAACACTAGTATATATATGTATCCCCTTTTGTACTTATTATATACACAAGAAAGCAATAAGACAAAGTCATTAGACACTTCTATAAACCCTAGCCGACTACTCTCTATCTCTCTAGCCTAGTTTCTTGTTCGAGTTAAACCTCTAAAGGACACGAGATTCACAACATGTTATCAGCACGATCCTGCTCGAAGCCCAACCATCTCGAGTCCTAGATTGAAGCTCAACAAGCCGGCACACCTCACCACCTACCCGGAACCCTAATCGGCGAACCTCTCTCTCTCTCTCTCTTAGATTTGATCAATTGTTTTTTATATATCTAAGAACTAATCTTTTGTATCTTGTCTTTGGTTGATTGTTTAAGGTTCCCAAGAGGAAACCCAAGGAGAAAATCGATCAAGGATTAAGGTATGTCATCTAATCCATCTTGAGGTTCATCGATTCTTTGTTTAGAATTGTTGCTAGGGTTGCTTCGGTTTGGTTTTTGATTTTCGCCATAGATAAGAAAACCTAGGTTGATAGATTCATTGCTAGGAGGCTAGAAATCGAAAATACCAAAACCCTAATAGAAAAGGAAAACCTAGATCAATCCAATTTAGGAAAACCTAACCTAAAAGGAAAACCATAATCCAAAAAGGAAAACCTAAATCAATCCGATTTAGGAAACCTAACTTAAAAGGAAACCCTAATTATAAAAGAAAAACCTAATCAGAAAAGGAAACTTTCCTAAATTAGAAACTTACCTAAACTTACCCGAACTTACCTAAAATAGAAACTTACCAAAAATGGAAACTTCTCTAAAAAGGAAACTTTCCTAAAATGGAAACTTACCTAAAATACCTAAACTTACCTAAAACCTAAACTTTCCTAAAAAGGAAACTTTCCTGAAAAGGAAACTTTCAGAAAAGAAAACTTTCCTAAAAAGGAAACTCATCTAAAAATGGAAACTTTCCAAATTTCTAGAATTATAAGATCTAAGTCTTAAACCCCTAGATTAGTTAAAGAAAGTTTGTTTTTATACTTTGGTCGATGATACTATACCTATTGGTCGATGATGTTAGACACACTGGTCGATGATGCTAGACCCATGGTCGAGGATGCTAGACCGTGAACCGCGAATGGTCGGTGGGACATACCGTGCAGTACGGACGGGTCACGAACGCTGATGAAAGACAGGCACGGCCAGTCACGTACCATAAGGTACGAACCCGCGGTAACCCATACGAACCACGACCCGCAATTAATACATGACCGCGGATGGTACATACCATGCAGTACGAACGGACCACGAACGCGGACGATGACGAACGGTATGTACCATGCGATACGACCCGTCACGTACCATACGGTACGAACCCGCAGTGATCCGTACGAACCATGAACCGCGGTCATACCACGACCACAGACGGTCGATCACCCGCACCATGCGGATAGACCAAGGTCCATTCGGGTCGATGATGCCTACCCTCAGGTACGGCTAGACCATTGATCCGCAACGATCGATGATGCGTACCATGTACGTCTAGATCGCGGATGGTTGATGACCCGTATCAACAGATAGACCACAAACCACATAGGTCGATGAAGCGTACCATGACGTATAACCAGACCGTGTGCTTGTCCAATCGGTTTTCAAACTATTTTCATTACGATTTTTAAATGGACAAGAGATGTGGTATGATAAGGCCTAAACAAATCTGAATCTTATTTTCAGATGCCAAACATCACAAACCTGGACTTTGCACCCCCTCAATGTCAAAGGTGACAATTACCTGCAATGGGCATTAGACATTGAGATATCTCTCGGAGCCCAAGGCCTAGAGCATTGCATCGTTGAAGATAACGATGACAGCAACAGAGAGAACTCAAAAGCCCTGATGCACATCCGACATCACATAGAGGAAAGCTTGAAAGCTCAGTACCTCACAGTGAATGATCCATATGAGCTATGGAAAGAATTCAAGATGAGATATGATCATCAAAGGACACTAGTTCATCCAGCGGCCACCTATGAGTGGATACACCTTAGGATTCAAGACTTCAAGTCCGTGAACGAGTACAACTCAGCCTTGTTCCGAATAGTCTCACAACTGAGGCTATGTGGCGAGATTGTAACTGATACACAACTCCTTGAAAAGACATTCCAAACAATGTCTTCAAGCAACATGTTGCTCCAGCAACAATATAGACAGAAGGTTTCAAAACCTATAGTGAACTCATTCACTGTCTGTTGCTTGCTGAACAAAACAATGAGCTGCTCCTGAAGAACAGCAAGCTTAGACCCCCAGGTACTAAGCCTATCCCAGAGGCACATAATGCCGAGCCTAAGGATGATATAGAGGCAAACCATGTCCGTTATGACCAAAAGGGTCGCAGGTCCTCATATGGACGAGGACGCGACCGCAAAAGTCAAATGCGAGGACGTGGACGTGGTAGCCATAACAAAGAGGGTCCTACCCCTTATGATCGTCCAAGACAGTCCAATCATGGACATGTTAAAGGCAAAAGCACTGGGATATCTTCAAGGATTCAGAATCCTAAGTCCTCAACTTGCCACAAATGCGGGATGACCAACCATTGGGCAAAGAATTGTTGAACCCCTAAGCATCTGGTTGACCTCTATCTAGCGAGTCTAAAAGGCAAGAATCTAGAGGCTCAGATGATGTATCAGGATGATGAGGGTGACTTTGATCACAACAGATATGATCCTATAGATCACGAGACTGATCACATCAAAGACGATCCTATGGATCATGAAACTTCAGACATGTTGAAGTAATAACCAAGTGATGTTTTGGTGTTTAGAACCTTTATGTTTTTTAAAAAGTTTTTATTCTATGATACTTTGTTACTCCTTTTCATTTTAATATATGAATGATTTAGACTATATTTTAAATTGTCTAGAATGAAATGAAGTATGGAAACACTTGTGGTTGATAGTGGATCAAGCCACACTATCCTGAAGGATAGGGCATTCTTTGTTGATCTAACGTTGAAAGATGCCAATGTAAACACAATAGCTGGGGTATCATCACTTATCAAAGGCTACGACCAAGCTTACGTTCTGTTATCAAATGGAACACATCTAGAAATAGATGAAGCATTATACTCTCCCAATTCAATGAGAAGTCTTTTAAGCTTCAAAGACATTCACAAGAATGGATTACACATTGAGACAATTGGAGAAGGAGCCAAAGAGTTCTTGAATATATACGAACTCGACCATGACCATAAGAAGGTCTTGGAAACGATACCAGCTATGGCCACAGGTCTTTACTATGCCAAGATCAGTGCGGTCGAAGCCAATGCTACTATAATCAAAGAATTCAAACATAATTTCAATTTGTGGCACGACCTAGGGCATCCTGGAACGGGTATGATGCGTAGACTCATCACAAACTCAATCGGTCATGACCTTAAGGGGAGACGGGTTATCCCTAAGAACCATACTTGCACCCCATGTGCACAAGGGAAACTTCAGGTCAGACCATCACCAATCAAAGTGTCAAAGGAAACCATCGGTTTTCTGGAAAGGATTCAAGGTGACATCTGTGGGCCAATCAATCCACCTAGTGGAACGTTTAAGTACTTCATGGTACTCATTGATGCATCCACAAGATGGTCACATGTGTGTTTATTATCCACACGTAATCTAGCCTTAGCTAGACTACTTGCCCAACTCATCAGGTTGCGTGCACACTTTCCAGACTTTCCTTTAAAGACTATACGTCTTGACAATGCTGGTGAATTCACTTCCCAAGCCTTTTATGAGTATTGTATGTCCATGGGGGTGGCAGTTGAACACTCCGTGGCACATGTCCATACACAAAATGGTCTAGCCGAATCCTTTATCAAAAGGATCCAGATGATTGCTAGACCTTTACTCATGAAAAGTAACTTACCAACCACAGCTTGGGGTCACGTAGTCTTACATGCTGCGGTGTTAATACACATCAGACCATCCAACAAGCATAGATATTTGCCATCCCAACTCTTAACGGGTCGAGAGCCAGACATCTCCCATCTAAAGACATTTGGATGCGCCGTTTATTATCCAATTGCTCCACCACAAAGAACTAAGATGGGAGCTCAAAGGCGGATGGGAATATATGTCGGATATGAATCTCCCTCGATCATAAAATACCTCGAGCCAACCACGGGTGATCTATTTAAGGCCAGGTATGCAGATTGCCACTTCATGGAATCTGAGTATCCGACATTAGGGGGAGACAATAGCAGACTGGTAAAAGAAATCACATGGAATCACACATCCATCATATGGCAAGATCCTCAAACTCAAGCATGCGATCTTGAGGTTCAGAAGATTATACATCTTCAAGAGCTAGCTAATAAAATGCCAGATTCCTTTACCGACCCAAAGAGAATGACTAAGTCATATATACCAGCTGCTAATGCACCAATAAGACTAGATGTCCAAAAGGGGCATAACCAAGTGGCTACTGAGTCTAGGACATGTCTCAAACGTGGAAGACCAATTGGTTCCAAAGATAAGGCCTCTTGCATTACTAAGAAAGGTGCAAAACAAACCGTGGTCGAGGGGCACAAGGATCTGGTCGATGTGGTCGAACCATCAGTCCCGCGGCTCCGGGACATGGGTGAACGAACGTCCGGACTCCTTCCGGACGTACCAGAATCCGCATACATGAACATTGGTACGGATGCTAAGGTACCTAATGGGATTTGGGACGCCAAAACTCAGGGTACTGAACCTCTGGACAATGAAGAGATCTCTACTAATTACACCATGTCTGGTAAACAATGGAACAGAAAACATGTCGACATGAATGATATATTTGCATACCAAGTAGCACTTGAGATCATCACTCATGATGATGAGGATCTAGAACCCACGTCAATATACAAATGTATGCAAATAAAGGATTGGCTTAAGTGGAAAGAAGCAATCAACGTGGAGTTAAACTCTTTTAAGAAAAGAGGTGTATTCGGTCCTATTTTCCGAATACCAGATGCTGTAAAGCCAATGGGCTACAAATGGGTCTTTGTGAGGAAAAGAAATGAGAACGGTGAAGTCATGAGGTATAAAGCCCGACTTGTTGCACAAGGATTCTCAGAGAGACCGGGAATCAATTATGAGGAGACTTATTCTCCCGTGGTGGATGCAACAACATTCTGATTCCTAATTAGTCTGGCCATAAGAAAAAATCTTGATTTACGGTTAATGGATGTAGTAACCGCATATCTATATGGTCCACTGGATAATGAGATATACATGAAAGTACCAGATGGTATAGAAATACCAAAGCATGCTAAAGGTTCTCGAGAACAACATTGCATCAAGCTTAACAAAGCTTTATATGGCCTGAAACAATCAGGTCGCATGTGGTACAATCGGTTAAGTGAATACTTACTGAAAGAGGGCTACAAGAATGATCAAGTAAGCCCATGTATATTCATTAAGAAATCGAGCCAAGGCTATGTGATCATAGCCGTGTATGTTGATGACCTTAACATACTCGGGACGGCCAATGAAATTGCCTCAGTAGTTTCATACCTCAAACGAGAATTTGAGATGAAAGACTTGGGAAAGACCAAGTTTTGCCTGGGACTGCAAATTGAACATCTTACGGATGGAATCCTTAAGCACCAACAGACATATACTGAAAAGGTTCTTAAAAGGTTTAATATGGATAAATGTCATCCACTCAGCAGTCCTATGGTTGTAAGATCCCTCGGTCTTGAAACTGACCCGTTCAGACCAAAGGCAGAGGATGAAGAGGTTCTCGGTCCAGAGTATCCTTACCTCAGTGCCATTGGTGCCTTAATGTATTTAACTACACATACTAGACCTGGCATCTGTTTTGTTGTAAGTCTTTTGTCCAGGTTCAGCTTATGTCCGACGATAAGGCACTGGAATGGGATCAAACACATTCTAAGATATCTGCAGGGAACTATGGATGTGGGATTGTTTTACTCTAACCAAAACAAAGAAAGTTTGATTGGTTTTGCTGATGCAGGTTTTCAATCCGACCCACATACTGCTAAGTCTCAAACAGGTTATGTTTTCACATATGGAGGCACAACCATTTCATGGAGATCAGTCAAGCAGACCATCTCGGCAACATCATCCAACCATTCAGAGATATTGGCCATCCATGAAGCAAGCAGAGAGTGTGTTTGGTTGAGAATCATGACACATCAGATCCGATCATCATGCGGGATCACGGATGGAAAAGAAGAACCGACCATCATCTATGAAGACAATGCGGCATGCATAGCCCAACTCAAAGATGGTTACATCAAAGGTGACAAGACGAATCACGTTCTACCCAAGTTCTTCTTCGCCCATGATCTACAGAAAGAATGCGAGGTCAAGGTACTCCTGGTCCGATCCAGTGAGAATTCGGACGACCTCTTCACCAAGGCATTACCAACTTGCACGCTCAAGAAGCTCATGTTCCAGATTGGTATGCGATCATTGAAAAGCCTTCAGTGATGTTCACTTCAGGGGGAGTAATGCGGCTGTACTCTTTTTCCTATCTATGCCTTCCCTTTTTACCACATTGGGTTTTTGGTTTACCATAGAAAGGTTTTAACGAGGCAGTATACCAAACGCATTGCGAACTCTAGACGGTTATGGCATTCAGGGGGAGTCTTATGAAACAGACGGTTTCGGGAATGCACATAAGTGGGATTATCTACTTGGTCTACACATGGACCAATCGGCCCATATGCTTCATCGGATGGGCCAGCCCACTTAGGACTTAGACCAACCGACTTTAGGCCTTGTTAACTTGTCCCACATCGAGTATGTGATGTGGGCAAGTCGGCCAAACACTAGTATATATATGTATCCCCTTTTGTACTTATTATATACACAAGAAAGCAATAAGACAAAGTCATTAGACACTTCTATAAACCCTAGCCGACTACTCTCTATCTCTCTAGCCTAATTTCTTGTTCGAGTTAAACCTCTAAAGGACACGAGATTCACAACACTAGTACTCTTTTTACTCTTATACTTGTCAGTAATAATGAGAGACAGCTAATAACTAAAATGCCATTCAATCATAGCTAGTTTTGTATAAAATATATTCAACCATGAAAAAGAAGAAAGTAATATATTCAAACCTAATCCATTATTATGTTTTAGTTGATTATAAATCACACAGATAAATTTGATATTACGAGATCTTATATTTGAAAATCATGTTTTAAAAAAATAAAGGTAGATGTTATTATTGGTTGTAATTAACTTCTGAGAGCATGTTCATCGGTCTGGATATTAAAATAAGTATCACCTATATATTAAAAAGAAACACTAACTTTAATGTGTTCATATTGCATTGGTCATGACACTCTTACATTACTTCAAAAATATAAACGTTGACGTGTCGTGTTAATAGAGCTCCTCACAATAATGTTTTTTATTTTGCTTACAATTAAACACAACCACATTTTATCACTTAGCTCATGCTGATGGACATGATGTGCTCATTTTCTCATACTAATTCGCAGATCCAATTGCTGAAAATTAAACTAATTTTTTAAAAGATTTTATAAATTCTCAATCTTGACAAATGGTATGAAAGAGAAGAGAAAGTGAGTCTTAAAAGGGGCCGAAACATATAAAACATCAACATATATAAAGAGCTACAAACAGAGTGCTTTATCCGAAATAAAACAGAGGTCATTACACCTCAAGAGAGCATGCTACTTTGAAAGGTTTCGACGAGTCTCATTCTTGTGCAATGGCTATATATAGCTGCTTCTTCTTGGATTAATTGGTTCAACCACGATGGACCAGCACACACTATATAAGACTGATAACGTTGGTCACAAGTAATGCTGAGAGAGATCGCATCAATGCAGTGGTTCCCTTCACTATGGAAGAGAATAAGCTTCAAACTTTAAAAAGAATAAGCTTCAAACTAAGGAAAAAGTTTTGGATGCATAATCGCTTCACCTGCAATATATCCAAGCGATTCAAAAACCAGTTTCTAGATATGGAGTGTTTCGAAGTACTCAACTTCCCAGAAAAAACTTAGAAGGTCTGCCTCTAAAGAGTATGATACCCTTGAGAAAGATCGACGTACAAGAACAACAAGTTGTCCAATGTGATCCGGAACTAGCCATGATACTCCAAATTTCGAAATGCTATAGCATTGAGGTTGAGACTAAAGGCAGCTAAGAAATCAAGTTCTCGAAAACTATGTGGTATGAGATTTCGTTGATGTTATAGCTTATGATCCAACGTGCAAGATTTTGTCAGATAAGAAATCAAGTTCTCGACACAGGGTACATCTTTAGTTTCAGTCATAGTTTATTATCGTACGTGCAAAATTTTGTTGATGTTATACATTTTGGGGTTCCTTATGTGAGGCTGATTATCCATGCATGCAAGATTTTATATTTAAGAAACTGAAAAAGATTGTGATGAAATTTATATTACTACTAGGTGACCGGCCCGCACCCTGTACGGGCATAAACAGATTCAAATTATAGATTAAGTAGTGATCAGTTTTAGCAGTAACGGATTTTATATCATAAGACCACCGTCTTTTGGAGAAAGCATCAAGCACAGGAAAATGTTGGTACTCGAATTTTACACGGATGAGATATAACAAAGAAACGTTTAGTATGAAGAGGTAGTCGTTCCGGTATGCATAATTGCAACGTCCGAAAATAATTTGTGTGTTTAAGAAGATATTTTATGAACGTCCCTAAATATTGTCGAAAAGTTTATGTATACATATTAAAAGAAAATATAATAAAATTGAAAGTATTGGTGATAAATTATATCAGGTATGAAGTACTTGATCAAGTATGAAGTACTTGTCTCGATAATGAAAACAACTTCCATTAGAAACCTGCAAAAAAATCTATTTTATTTTGTAAGGAAGTGGACGTGTTACATAATTTGAAATATTTATTCTTTTCTATTCTTTATTGAACAGAAAAAATATTAAAGTGACATACCATGATCGGAATAGTCGGAAAAATGATTGGCAATGAAATAAAGTATCGATCTTCATACTCATCACTAACCATCTGCCAAATTCCAAAAAAATAAATACTTGGAACAATTTTTATATTTTAAAAAAATTGTTAGAGGTAAAGTAGATAACAATTACGTATCCTGTCTACGAAATATTCTGGAAAACTTGTTTGTAGACAACATTCAATGTTTTTGTCTCCGGCTTCCTTTCTTTACCAGTTATTAGAATTTTTAATCCAGATCTCGACTTAACTCTTGAAAGTGCAACGTATAGCTGACCATGAGAGAAAACTGGCCTAGGCAGAAACAAACCAACACTTTCTAGTGTTTGACCTTGACTTTTGTTGATAGTCATCGCGAAAGACAATGTAACCGGAAACTGTCTTCGACGCATTCTGAAGGGAAACTTTGTGTCAGGTGGTGTTACAAACATTCTAGGAATCCAAACCTTGTCTCCAGCAATATTGTTTCCGGTTATAATTCTACCTTCTATCACATGGGGAAGTAGCTGAGTAACAATTAGCCTAGTACCATTGCATAATCCATCTTCAACATCAATGTTACGGAGACACATAATAGGAGCACCAACCTTCAGCTTCAAATTATGTCTAGGCAGTCCAGCCACTTTAACACTGTTCAAAAACTCTGCAGGATATACAACATTTTCTTCTACGTCAACATCGGATGGGATAATACTGTCAGAGCTAAGGTAAGCCTTCTCTTCACCTGAAAGCATATGTAAATCATTTTCTTTAGTGACATGTTAAAACTGACCGTCAAACATAAGAGTAAACACAAAAACATGTTACCTGGCAACTGCGAAAGCATGTAATCATTTATTTTATCCACTTCCTCATTTGTGGGAGTGAGAATGGCTCGATGTCTATGCAAATCCTTATCTCTTGAGGTTTGAAATGCTTGTCCATAAACCTCTTTTGCCATAGTCTCAATAGCATTTTCTCCACTGTTTTTTATCAGCAAATCAGAAGGGATGTCAATCTCAACTTGACCGTCGTTAGGCAAATTTATTTTTCCATCTCCAACATCCAAACTCCATTGTGAGAAAGATTGAAGCTCTTTTGCTGCATCATCAGTAAGACCAGCGAGCAATCTCATGTTTTTTGTTAGCTTCAAAACTTTGCAGTGCTCCCAAAGATATGATGAATTCAGAGCCGCCAAAACAGTCTCTGCTCTACCACCTCCAGGTATAACCGGTAAAATATGTCTGAAGTCTCCACCGAAAACAACAACTTTACCTCCAAAAGGTTTGTCTTCAGAAGATCTTATAATATCACACATAGAACGATCTAACGTCTCGAAACAGTGCCTGCTCATCATAGGCACCTCATCCCATACAATTAACTTTGCCGCTTTAACCAATTCCGCACGATCCGATCCTGGCTCCATTTTCTTGCAAGTACTGAACTCGTCTGCATCTATCGGAATACCAAATTTGGAATGTGCGGTTCTACCTCCTTCCAACAACAATGCAGCAATTCCACTGGATGCGTTATTTAGAACAATCATACGTCTAGATCGGATAGCCGATGAGAGTGCTCTGTATACGAAGGTTTTTCCTGTGCCTCCATAACCATAAAGAAAGAAGATTCCACCGCTATCATTTAAAACTGCTTCCAGAATCTGGTTGTATACCCCTCTTTGCATCTGTTATCATCGCCATAAGTCTTTCATTTTCTTTTAGCTGATCTTCCACAACATATTTAAGCTCATCATCTATAAGGCGATTGCCGTTGTAATAGCCAAAATCTTCTGGCTTTGGCATGAGGGGCCATTTGTTGAGGCTACAACCATTGCTGAGCAAATGATTTTCGATCTCAGTAAGAGCAATGTTTTTGATCTGCTCTATGGTCAAGTTCATATCTGCAAGTTTGATAAATTTGTTAAATAACAGAGCTACTTTTTAAAATAAACTCAGTTTAATAAGACAAAACGCTCACCAGGTCGTCCAGTTTCTCGCCGTGTCTTATAAAGAATATCGTCGGTAAGATACTCCCAAGTAGCTTCCCACACGACATGAGGCTGAGCTAAAGTTTTGGATACCAACATTATCGCAAAAAGCTTCCTTGCATACGTGGCAGAACTATTATCACTGCAATCTTTGATAGCTTCTATAAATTCTTTGTCATCGTCCATCAATCCCAACGCATAGCAAGCATCTTCGTATGAATCATATAAAACACCATCAACTGTTTTTATATCCTCGTATGATGTGGGCCCTCTTACAAAATTTAGCAATACTCTTAAGAAATAAATCTTATCAAGTGATGGATGAATATGCGCAATCCTCCCTATCGCAAAGCCTCGTTTCCGTGGTACTCATTCTCTTGTACCTGATTTTGAAACAAATTTTGTTGGAAATTCGGCATATGTCAACTCTCTTGCCTCTGGGTATTTTTTGTTTGCTATGAACCACGCCAAAAACATGGATTGATTAACAGTTTTTTTTGTTGAGAATATTCTCAATAGGTTCATCTTCATCAAAAAACACCATCTCCTGATCCAGAAGATGAAATCCAAGTTTCTCAACAGAAGTAGTACGAAAATGTGTAAGAAAAGCTAGAATCCGCCAGGACGACTCGCATGCAGTAATATATCTAATTAAGAAATACGAAAACATATATTAGAAAAGATGATCGTATACCTTAAATAAAAATAAATATGATATAGATTTGTTAGATATTAGTAATTTGTAGATACTAAAATAAATATGATATAGATTTTTCAAAATATCTATTGCCCGCACAATTAAAATAAAAATAAATATGATATAGATTTGTTAGATATTAGTAATTTGTAGATACTAAAACGAATATCTTTAAATATAAAAATACCCGCAGTCGTAATATGTTTTGATTTCATCAATGACGCCATCTTCATTTTCTTTATCAATTGCTGCTGAAGCATAATCAGGTCCCTTATGGATGTATTTGAAAAGATACTTAACAGCTCGTGTTTGGACGCACCACTCGACATTCATATGGGCGCGATATCGAAGCATAAGCTCTCTATTGTATGGTACAACATATCCATTGTCTAATCTGATACCATTTTTCTCAACAAACCTACCATCAATATGACGCATGTATGATGGAAATCCATTTGCGTCAATGGATGTATTGATGTTGAGAGGTTTCAGAAACATCTTCGAACATTTGCCGTTAACCATACATACATTATCCTTCTTTGCTGCACCGCAAGGACCATGCATCATACAATCACCAACGATTTCATACAGCTCCGGATCTACAGTCTTATCTGGTATTTCAGCGAAAATAATCTTATCTATATCATCGGCTGTTGGAAACTTAGATCCTTTTACCATGAAGACGAGAATATGAGCGTGTGGCATTCCTCTTTTCTGAAACTCAATCGTGTACATTACTGACAAAATGAAAAAGCCAGGTTTATAAATTTTAACAAAAATAATATTATCTAAAGTAATTCTTACAAACAAAAAAAATTAGAACATGTGCAATTAGATTTACCTGCAGCAACAGGGCCAAACAAGGGGCCGCCCTTTTTTGTCAACCAGCCAATAAGATTATCGAGTATCATTTTGAAAACTCTACACAATATTTCTGGTCTGTCTTCGGTGGTAAGGTTATATTTTTTGAGATACCTTGTAACTTCAGGCCATTTTGGATTGCACGTAAAAGTGATGAAAATGTCTGGAAATCCATGGTACTTGCACAGAGCCATGGCATCATAGTAGTGCTGCTTCATATACCTTTTTCCTCCGGTGAAAGTTGCTGGAATGAAAATTCGTCTTCCTTGCTCAGTCATCTTAGCTCCACCTCTTGCAGCTGCTTTCTGGATTGAATCGTAACTATCTGACCGGAGCTTTTTTTGATTCAGCCACAAGTAACACAATCTACTGGATTCTATCATAGTGTAGGCTTCCACAAGGAACTGATGAAACAATCTTCCTGATCTCGTAATTGTAGGTGCTTCCCCCTTCCTCTCCAAAATACGAAATGCAAAGTATTCACGCATAGTTACATTCTTGCGTTTTCTCCCAGTACTGTCTTCAAAACCAATAGGAATATTTAATCGAAAGCCATCCTCTTCGTATGGAAACAATAGTGGATATTGCAGAGGCAAATACGCCGGATGTAATTCACTTATCCTTTGCAACTTTCCACTTGTACTCTCTAGAACAATATCTCGCGTATCCATATTTAAAACAAAATCTCCAGGTATCAAAGCAGCAACTTCATTTGCAGTCGGCAGATTATGAGTCCGTCCATCAGATTGTCGACTTTCAATCAACCTCATCCTATAACCTGTTGATCCTTCCACGTCAAACCTGTCTCTTGCAGACCTAAAAGCCTTAACATGAGGATTACACTGATCTAACATATTCTTCAGAAGAAGAACGAGTGGTTCTCTTAGTTTCTTAGCACTAACTCTGTCAGACCTGCAGAGTATATTATTTTTAAAATATAAGTTAACTACATGGTCGACCATAATGCAAAAATCATAAAATATAATCATAGTAAGTTGTAAAACTGAAGAAAATTACCCGGTACAAGCATCAAGTCTATTTTTGATCTCATTTAAAGTATCAATGATATACAGCTGGGAAAATTTTGGAGCTTCTCCAGGCTCGGGGACTATATCACCAATACGATGATAGTTCTCACCAGACATTCGAAAGACAAATGGTCCACGACCATTGTTAATAGAATGATCTATCTTCCCCCCAAGAGATGTGAAAGAGAACATCATATTGTAAGCTCGTATGAACTCTCGATAATGTTTGCTTAACTCGTCTCCTTTGCATAACAAAGTCATTAACTCCATTGGAGGATTCGCGAGACGAGGAAGCACAACTTTACCATGTTTACAACACATTGTGAAGACATGATTCTTTGCATTACGTCGTTTTCCAATTCTTTCACCATACCACATATATGCTTG
This sequence comes from Moricandia moricandioides, assembly GCA_905132885.1. NCBI lineage: Eukaryota > Viridiplantae > Streptophyta > Magnoliopsida > Brassicales > Brassicaceae > Moricandia > Moricandia moricandioides. The sequence goes on from CAJHQQ010001696.1 coordinate 73,454, forward strand.
ACAGAACTTACAATTCCAAATTGGATCTCCGTCGTCGTAATAACCTGTGTAATAAAATTTATTCATCAAAATAAAAAACAAACTAATCTGTAGTTATTTATTTTACTTAAACAATGTCATTTTTTCAAGTCATCACCGCTTTTTTGTATCCCGACGATAATAGTCGAAATAACTGTATGATTAGTCTGTTGTGGGATACTTTGTGGTAATGGGTTTATCAAAGACTCTCCAGCTGAATATCTACTGTAAGTCTGATTCTCGTCATCTGAATTTTCATTTTCAGACTCACTCTCCACAGCATATCGATTATTGTAAGCTGCATCAAAACGTGTATGATAGAGTCAAAACATATCATCCAGTCATATAATTTAGTGTCTATGTATAGATGGAAGGCAACATTTTACCTTCAGGATGATCCTGGACGATGAACCTTGGTGGAGGAATGAATTCATTTGTTTTGGTTTGTTGGAATGGACACTTATTAGCTGAAAAAGATTAATTTAAACATATAAACAAATGTCTGTACCAAAGAAATTCATAAAATAGATATAATATTAGTATTTACCTTTCGATAGTCATCATAAAATTACTATAAAACAGGGAAATAAAATACCTTCCGGAGTTGCATTTGCTACAAACATTGGTGGAAGACCAGAAGTTGATTGACCTCTGATGTCGAGACCTTGTGTTGCTGTTGAGATTTTTTTAAGTTTACTCGTACTTTTGAAACAATACCATAGAATATCTATACTGATTCATTGTTTAAAACTCGTTGTTACCTTTCTTTTATCTTCGCTTTGAATTCACCGATGGAGGTGATCCAAGTGTCTTACGTTTCCTCAACAAAATGCTAGATTCTTGATTACCAATTGTAACAAAAAACACAATCATTTGATTATTATTCTACGATACTTGTGCTTAAAGAGTCCTTAATATGCAGTTATTAATTACCTGTTGCTAATCTCGATGGGTGCATGTTGGTTACGGAACCACTGCCATTTGCAAGAGTAGGTGAACTTTGAGTTGAAGTACAAGAACCTGGAGACGTAAGTAGAATGAAAAGAAAAATAAATAACATAATTTCAGAAAAGGTTCTATAAATTCATCTGTAAAATGCGTTGTAACTATCAATGGAAAAGAAACGTTTACTCAAAGATGGTACAACTGATGGCTTTGTTGGCTTGAAAATCCTTGTAACTGTGAAATGTAATGAAAATGAATTGGGCAGATCCGTGATTTTCTCAACAGATTAATAAAAATCAACGTGGAGAAAATCAAAGCGTTAGGAGACTAACCTCTATTTGAGGTAGTAAGGCATATTGTTCTTTTGTTATTCAGTATTTCCTTTCTCGCAGATCTCGCTTTATGTGGTATAGACTCTGATGGTCGTGGAATAACGGGTCGAAGTTCTTGATTGGTAACATTCTGAAAGGGCGCCCTAAAAGGGTTGATACTTGGTTCTGGCGAAACGTTTGTGATAGATGACTTTTGTGTTATATTCCCCGTAGGAGTATTCTCTTTGTCATTGGTACCTATGTTCACACAAGGAGCGGGCAAATACAAAAATTAACCAACTATCACTTCAAAATGATATGGAAAGAGAGTTGAAAGAAAATTCTCGTAGACAATTGTAAGCATTTATTAACTTTTCCTGTTTTCATCAGAATGATTAGGTATCATTCATTGTATTCAGTAGAACATACCCATTTTCTTTTTCTTCTCTTATTTATTCTCAGTGTCTGTAGACACTGGATTACTTCTCTTCATGCGTCCAACTCTAAATCGATTGCTTCTGTTTTCAGTAAGAACAAAACACTACTTTCTAGATTTTGTCGGATAGAGTCACAAAAAGGCTTGAATAAAAGTATATATTTTGAAATGAAATCGATGGAATAGAGTTCAAAAGACGACCTCTTCAATGCCAAACAATAGAGATCGATTCATGACCATTAGGTTATATAATCAAGAAAATATACGTACAATCATTTGTTGCCAAAAAAATTCCCTTATTAAATTTTGACCATATCTATTCCTTCAACATGTGAATATGGTATTTATTGGAAAATAGTTGACATTGATATTATAATTATATTATCTTCTTTTACATTGCACCTCTATTTATTATGTTTTTGTTTGTAAGTTTAACATCATACATATACCTTATTTTACCACCTTAGATATATAATTATATACTATATATTCGTGCTAGGTTATAAATTTGTGTGTTTCTTTTTGTAAATTTTACATATATAGAACAACCTTACTTTATCAAGTCCATTTTGCTATGATGTCGAAAGAAGTTGTTATTTGGTTGTTATACATAACCAAGCAAATACCATCTTATTATTCATTCTGATAAGTATAAAAACCAAAAGAGAGACAATGGAAAACATAATCAAATTTCCAAAAAAACAAATACAAATGATTGCTTAAACGCTTCCACTTTTACGTGCATAATGGACTTCAACTTTCTTCCTTCGTTTTTGATTACCACCGCCACTTATAATACTCAGTCCTCTTCGGAATCATAATCATGAAATATCAGATTATGTGGCTGCATTAATAAGTTAATATTTGGTTAGAATATACACTGCGCATAAATAGTTTTGAGTTATATGTAAAAACAAATATATTACAAGTGGATAAAAGTGTTGGATTATGTCTGCATCGTCAACCACATAATCAACAACATATGCTGAATTTTGTTCGTTTTGACCATAAGATCCGATAGTAATCATGAATAGAACTTCCCTCCCAAGTAAATCAGTTAGAGATTGAGGTAGAAAATGTGGATTTTCCTGTAAAAAATATTTAAAATTTACGATCTACGATATAGAAATAATATTATCTTAAATCAGTCAAATAAAAAGTTAGGAAATACCTCAGCAGGATCTTGGACTAAATCAAACGCAGGTATCCTAATTAGATTCTCCGCAATATTGTTGAAAAGCAAAAACTTGGCTTCAACTTTTGATGCATCACTAACACGTACAACCAAGTAGTAACTAAAAAAACCACATAATTTAATTAGTATATTAACTGATAATAATATGAAATTAGAAAAGTAGCAAGATTAATGTATATAAACGGCCATACCGGTGGATACCATGTTGAAAATCCTTTTCAGATGTTTTGCAATTGTATAGAAGGTTCTGTTGAAGATTTTGCACGTTTTCCTCAAAACCATCTCCTTTTCTGACCATTTTTCTTGTGCAAATAATGCAAGCCGTGTAGAACCATGGTTTTTCCAAATCAATGGCTTCAATTTTAGCAAGAACCATACATTTTCCGGCCTATTTTAAACCATTTAAATGCCAATATATTTTTTAGTAGTACCTTATTTTATAATTTTTTTTATTTAACATGCAGAAAAGTATGGGTACAAACAAAAGAGGTTATAATAGTATTTACCGATTTCGCTTCAATAATTTGAGATATTGTTTTCTTGATGCTTGCCATTGCTTCAGGAATACTGTGTTATGACAAATAACTATATCAACCTTCATAATCAATTTGTATAAACATAATGATAGAGAAGATAGAGAGTGGTAATTTTAACCTCTTTGTGCTCGATATGATCTATAAAATTTCGATTATATAATAGGTTTATTTATAGAAGCATATGAGATCTAGGTTATGTAAATATATAGTTTGAGCAAAAAAATATTCCTATCTGTATTACTAAGGACATGAGCAATATTTTCACGTAAATGCTTATTAACTTTCATTAGAATTTATTTCTATATAAATATGTCTTGATAACCTTGTTCAAATGCTTTAATAAATTTCCTAATGTAAGAAATATCAGATCCATTGTTACCATATAATATTATGGTTGATTGTTTGGCATGATTGTTCATAATATCGCATCCATTGTTACCATTAAATGATGAATATTCGTATCCGTATTACTAAGGACTTGAGCAATGTTCACGTAAATGCTCATTAACTTTTATTATAATTTATTTGTAACTAAATATGTCTTGATAAACTTCTTCATATGCTTTAATTAATTTCCTAATGTAAGAAATATAGGATCCATTGTTACCATTTAATATTGTGGTAGCTGTTTTAATTTTCAAAAAATGTTCATTCTAAGATGATGGAAATCCGATCTTGGTCGTGTTGATATTATACTTTTATGGTTTTTTTTGCGCTAATACATATTGACATTAGTGATGTACGCATTGTTATAGGAAAAAGATATTTTCCTTGCTGATGTATTTTTCTATAGTTTTACGGAAGAAATTAAACCAAATTACGTATTGGTCAAGTAATGCAATTTTATCAAGAGGACCGCGTGCGTGGTACCAGTAATGTTTAGCATATTAGAAAAACTGATATAAGACAAAACAATATCTATAATATAAAATTTAGATAAAGCTCCATTGTTCATAATAAATAAAAATAAATGTAATCAATAATTCGTTAAATACGATAAATTAGTAACAGACAAAGTAATAGCAATCTTCAAATCCCTAATTTCTGTGTCCATGTTTTAGCTTTTCGATCCCAAAGAAACTTACTTATAGAACAGCAATATGAAGACTTAAGATATACTCCTTGAGGTTTTTGTTTGTTAGTCTCCATCCAATCCATAAACTCGGATTTATCTTGATGATCATCGCGGATAGTGACTGAATGTTGGTCTATGTGTGTAAATTTCATCATATTGTGATATCCATGCCTCCAATTCATTTTAGACTCTGTATGATATTCAACTTTTTCGTAAACCTGTCACATATACATATTTACACAATACCTGGTTAGAAATTGACCAACAAATTAATTAAAAGAGAAGTACATTTGCCAAAGAAGTACATAATACCTGGTTAGGAATTGACCAACTATATTCGCCCAGCTGCATGTTAAGCCATGAAGTTTAGAACATCCACAGTTTCGCTAAATATTTTGGGTTTCTTGATTTATAGAGTACTACACAACACGTCATATACATTAGGGTTATGAGTTTTGAAGGCCGTCTTGATTATATTTGGGCATAAGTTTGTTTTTAGTTCGATTATTCAAATGAGTTGTGATTGTATTAATGCATATAAAAGCCTAATAAAGGGCAAGGTTCGACTATTATTTTTAATGGGCTGTGATTGTATTTTTAAGACGTGAACAATTAAACTATCTAAGTCAATACCCAATTATGTCTAAATCGTAGAACTTTGCAAAAGGACGGTGCAATTATAACTGCTAATTAATAGTTCAGACTACTCTTCCAGGACATCGAAACTATAGTGATGTCCAAATAATTCTAGCAAGAATATTAATACGTTCACCGATTAAGTCTATGACTACTCTTCTTTTATTGTGTTATACGAATATAACAAATCAAAGGTTCTAAAAAATGCCTTTTCAATTGCCCCATAAAGACTCGTCTAATTAGAGTAGAACACAATATTTTTCTGACGTATATTTTTGAATCCTTGACAAATACGAATTATTAAAGAACCTTGAATGGAAAGTAAGTATAGCTTTATGGAAGTGATACTCAAACATGCGTACATCTAAGATTATTATTTCCATACCTCTATAGAAGTGATACTCAAACAATATCTTACAATATTAAATAAGCGCCATAAATTATTTCATATTATATTTCTTTCAACTAATATGGTCTATCACAGAATCACATCAACTTTAAACTTCATAATTATAAAATAAATTGGTTTAATAGGTTCTATGACATTGAAGAATGTGATATGAACAAAACTATAAAACTTCTAAAGCCATGATAGAGACTAATCGAGAGTTGTAAAGATATGGTCTATCACAAGATCACATCAAGTATCAACTTCATTATTATAAAATAACTTTTATTAATAGACTCTATAACCTAGAATAATGTAAAAAGAACTAAACTGTCAAACTACTATCCCTAATATTATACGTAAGGTTGTGTTTTTCTGCCAAAGTCATGATTATGAATCTAACGAATCTTATTCATGATCACTAAAAGAAACTAAATCTAACGAATCTCTACCCAAATCTAACGAATCTAACGAATCTAACAAATACCACAACCAAAATATTAGATAAGCAAATATATATAATATAAGAAAAAACATTAAGTAGTTATAATTAATAGCCGAATAAGTTTTGTTCAAAGAAAACTGGTTTGAAAAACCAGTAAATAAGTTTGTACATACATAACCAAGACTTTAATCATACATCTGTGGCTCATCCAACTTGAACCAATCGATGTAAGGAACACGCACATCATTCGCCTTCGCTTCTGCAAGTTTTAGTTCTGACTCTAGCTTCTCCTTCTCTTCGCTCAATGCAGAAGAGTTGAAGAGTTCGTCAAGAAGTTCAAGTTTGCCTTCTAGGCGAGACACTTCAAGCTCTTCATGATGCTTCTTGATGAGAGCATCATGATGTTGCTTGAACAAAAGAAGCTTGTCTCGGTAATGCGCCTTGGTCTCGATCATTCCAATGTTGTATCCTTCCTTTGGAGATGAACCATAATCCTCAACAATTTTGGCCTTCAGTTTGAAGTCGTTTTTCATTGCCATGGTCTGTTTTTTGTCTGCATGTTAATACGCAATATTGTTATACCACGTCTAAAAGTTTGAACATGCACAATAATAACTTTATGATATCATCAAACTCTTTCAAAATTCTCAGAACAATATGATACATAAACTGGATGAAATTATAGGAACATGGATCGATCTACATGAATAAAGATATTAACATACTTTAGAGAACATAATCTTGATTACATAAACATACTTTAGAGAGCATGGATCGATCTACATGAATAAATATATTAAAAACTCTATAAAAATAAGAAGAAAGAAAACTTACTTTCAGGTATTTGGAGAGACTACTTGGTTCCAGAAGAGAGATGAAAGATTTTGTTAAAATAGGGTAAATGAAAAGTTTATATAAAAGAGGCAGGAATAAAAGATTTGTGTAGGAAAAGTAATAACATGCACAATAATAACTTTTTGATATCATCAAACTCGGAAAAATTCTCAACCACACTGAACATAAACTGGATGCAAAAAATATTAAATTTGTTTCCAACATTGAACTAATCCATTATTATTACCCTAGCAACAAACATATGCATTACAAAACAAAAGATTATTCCGTATCTAGAAAAACTACATTATGTTGATTACATAAACATCTATACAGAACATGGATCGATCTACATGCTTGGTAGTGAAAACCAAATAAAAATAAGGAGAAAGAAAACTTACTTTGGAGTTTTCGGAGAGAGTACTTGTTTCAGGAGAGAGATGAAAGCTTTTGTTAAAATAGGGTAAATGTTCAGTTTATATAGAAGAGGGTAGAATAAAAAAGAGTCGTGTCTTTTCACATTCCTACAGGTTTGTCATTAAAAACCCACTAACCGCACTATTATTTTCGGAAATATGCGTTATACGAATATTGTGTTCTACTCTAATTGGAAGAGTCTTTATGGGGCAATTGAAAAGGTATTTTTTAGAATCTTGGTTTTGTTATATTCGTATAACACAATAAAGGAAGAGTAGTCATATACTTAATTGGTTAATATATTACTATAGTAAACCTATCTACTATGTATGAATCTGAGAATACTATGATTCTCAACTTTTATTTATACAGTCGAAATGTTTGTATGTAAGATCACATTTGTGCATGAAAAGATGGCTTACATATTGACACTGGAACAATGATCTATCATCCAAAGTCTTTCTTTAATAATGAATAACTGGCTAATTTAATATGATTAAATCTCAAAAAACACCAAAAAACAAGTTAACCTTGAGTAATTTGAAAAAACACAATTCATGAAAATTGAAGAAAAACAAAGCCATGACACAACAAAGCACAACACCATTATCCTCAGACAAATTACTCGCCCTTGACTCTCTTTTGAGCAAGTTTTTTGCTGACGGAGTGTTGATCATCCTGGCCACTCTCTCGATCTTCTCCGCTTTTTCTCTTAGAAAGTGGAGTTCCTGAAAAAACACCTGAACCAGTGGAACATCATCTGAGTACTGCAACATTAGGACCTGCCAGAGAAACAGTTCACCACTTATAAAAATTTAGGTAATGTAAGGTTATAATTTAAGCAGTGATAACCAGTGTAATACCGGAACCATACACTTTCCGGCCTATTTTAAACCATTTAAATGCCAATATATTTTTTAGTAGTACCTTATTTTATAATTTTTTTTTATTTAACATGCAGAAAAGTATGGGTACAAACAAAAGAGGTTATAATAGTATTTACCGATTTCGCTTCAATAATTTGAGATATTATTTTCTTGATGCTTGCCATTGCTTCAGGAATACTGTGTTATGACAAATAACTATATCAACCTTCATAATCAATTTGTATAAACATAATGATAGAGAAGATAGAGAGTGGTAGTTTTAACCTCTTTGTGCTCGATATGATCTATAAAATTTCGATTATATAATAGGTTTATTTATAGAAGCATATGAGATCTAGGTTATGTAAATATATAGTTTGAGCAAAAAAATATTCGTATCTGTATTACTAAGGACATGAGCAATATTTTCACGTAAATGCTTATTAACTTTCATTAGAATTTATTTCTATATAAATATGTCTTGATAACCTTGTTCAAATGCTTTAATAAATTTCCTAATGTAAGAAATATCGGATCCATTGTTACCATATAATATTATGGTTGATTGTTTGGCATGATTGTTCAGAATTTCGCATCCATTGTTACCATTAAATGATGAATATTCGTATCCGTATTACTAAGGACTTGAGTAATGTTCACGTAAATGCTCATTAACTTTTATTAGAATTTATTTGTAACTAAATATGTCTTGATAAACTTCTTCATATGCTTTAATTAATTTCCTAATGTAAGAAATATAGGATCCATTGTTACCATTTAATATTGTGGTAGCTGTTTTAATTTTCAAAAAATGTTCATTCTAAGATGATGGAAATCCGATCTTGGTCGTGTTGATATTATACTTTTATGGTTTTTTTGCGCTAATACATATTGACATTAGTGATGTACGCATTGTTATAGGAAAAAGATATTTTCCTTGCTGATGTATTTTTCTATAGTTTTACGGAAGAAATTAAACCGAATTACGTATTGGTCAAGTAATGCAATTTTATCAAGAGGACCGCGTGCGTGGTACCAGTAATGTTTAGCATATTAGAAAAACTGATATAAGACAAAACAATATCTATAATATAAAATTTAGATAAAGCTCAATTGTTCATAATAAATAAAAATAAATGTAATCAATAATTCGTTAAATACGATAAATTAGTAACAGACAAAGTAATAGCAATCTTCAAATCCCTAATTTCTGTGTCCATGTTTTAGCTTTTCGATCCCAAAGAAACTTACTTATAGAACAGCAATATGAAGACTTAAAATATACTCCTTGAGGTTTTTGTTTGTTAGTCTCCATCCAATCCATAAACTCGGATTTATCTTGATGATCATCGCGGATAGTGACTGAATGTTGGTCTATGTGTGTAAATTTCATCATATTGTGATATCCATGCCTCCAATTCATTTTAGACTCTGTATGATATTCAACTTTTTCGTAAACCTGTCACATATACATATTTACACAATACCTGGTTAGAAATTGACCAACAAATTAATTAAAAGAGAAGTACATTTGCCAAAGAAGTACATAATACCTGGTTAGGAATTGACCAACTATATTCGCCCAGCTGCATGTTAAGCCATGAAGTTTAGAACATCCACAGTTTCGCTAAATATTTTGGGTTTCTTGATTTATAGAGTACTACACAACACGTCATATACATTAGGGTTATGAGTTTTGAAGGCCGTCTTGATTATATTTGGGCATAAGTTTGTTTTTAGTTCGATTATTCAAATGAGTTGTGATTGTATTAATGCATATAAAAGCCTAATAAAGGGCAAGGTTCGACTATTATTTTTAATGGGCTGTGATTGTATTTTTAAGACGTGAACAATTAAACTATCTAAGTCAATACCCAATTATGTCTAAATCGTAGAACTTTGCAAAAGGACGGTGCAATTATAACTGCTAATTAATAGTTCAGACTACTCTTCCAGGACATCGAAACTATAGTGATGTCCAAATAATTCTAGCAAGAATATTAATACGTTCACCGATTAAGTCTATGACTACTCTTCTTTTATTGTGTTATACGAATATAACAAATCAAAGGTTCTAAAAAATGCCTTTTCAATTGCCCCATAAAGACTCGTCTAATTAGAGTAGAACACAATATTTTTCTGACGTATATTTTTGAATCCTTGACAAATACGAATTATTAAAGAACCTTGAATGGAAAGTAAGTTATTATTCAAGTTCAATGCATAATAATTCGTATAGCTTTATGGAAGTGATACTCAAACATGCGTACATCTAAGATTATTATTTCCATACCTCTATAGAAGTGATACTCAAACAATATCTTACAATATTAAATAAGCGCCATAAATTATTTCATATTATATTTCTTTCAACTAATATGGTCTATCACATAATCACATCAACTTTAAACTTCATAATTATAAAATAAATTGGTTTAATAGGTTCTATGACATTGAAGAATGTGATCTGAACAAAACTATAAAACTTCTAAAGCCATGATAGAGACTAATCGAGAGTTGTAAAGATATGGTCTATCACAAGATCACATCAAGTATCAACTTCATTATTATAAAATAACTTTTATTAATAGACTCTATAACCTAGAATAATGTAAAAAGAACTAAACTGTCAAACTACTATCCCTAATATTATACGTAAGGTTGTGTTTTTCTGTCAAAGTCATGATTATGAATCTAACGAATCTTATTCATGATCACTAAAAGAAACTAAATCTAACGAATCTCTACCCAAATCTAAAGAATCTAACGAATCTAACAAATACCACAACCAAATATTAGATAAGCAAATATATATAATATAAGAAAAAAACATTAAGTAGTTATAATTAATAGCCGAATAAGTTTTGTTCAAAGAAACTGGTTTGAAAAACCAGTAAATAAGTTTGTACATACATAACCAAGACTTTAATCATACATCTGTGGCTCATCCAACTTGAAACCAATCGATGTAAGGAACACGCACATCATTCGCCTTCGCTTCTGCAAGTTTTAGTTCTGACTCTAGCTTCTCCTTCTCTTCGCTCAATGCAGAAGAGTTGAAGAGTTCGCCAAGAAGTTCAAGTTTGCCTTCTATGCGAGACACTTCAAGCTCTTCATGATGCTTCTTGATGAGAGCATCATGATGTTGCTTGAACAAAGAAGCTTGTCTCGGTAATGCGCCTTGGTCTCGATCATTCCAATGTTGTATCCTTCCTTTGGAGATGAACCATAATCCTCAACAATTTTGGCCTTCAGTTTGAAGTCGTTTTTTCATTGCCATGGTCTGTTTTTTTGTCTGCATGTTAATACGCAATATTGTTATACCACGTCTAAAAGTTTGAACATGCACAATAATAACTTTATGATATCATCAAACTCTTTCAAAATTCTCAGAACAATATGATACATAAACTGGATGAAATTATAGGAACATGGATCGATCTACATGAATAAAAGATATTAACATACTTTAGAGAACATAATCTTGATTACATAAACATACTTTAGAGAACATGGATCGATCTACATGAATAAATCATATTAAAAACTCTATAAAAATAAGAAGAAAGAAAACTTACTTTTCAGGTATTTGGAGAGACTACTTTGGTTCCAGAAGAGAGATGAAAGATTTTGTTAAAATAGGGTAAATGAAAAGTTTATATAAAAGAGGCAGGAATAAAAGATTTGTGTAGGAAAAGTAATAACATGCACAATAATAACTTTTTGATATCATCAAAACTCGGAAAAATTTCTCAACCACACTGAACATAAACTGGATGCAAAAAATATTAAATTTGTTTCCACATTGAACTAATCCATTATTATTACCCTAGCAACAAACATATGCATTACAAAACAAAAGATTATTCCGTATCTAGAAAAACTACATTATGTTGATTACATAAACATCTATACAGAACATGGATCGATCTACATGCTTGGTAGTGAAACCAAATAAAAATAAGGAGAAAGAAAACTTTACTTTGGAGTTTTCGGAGAGAGTACTGTTTCAGGAGAGAGAT
>CAJHQQ010001697.1:0-85557 GCA_905132885.1 Moricandia moricandioides
CACTTGCTCACCATGGAATCTGCATCTTTCACTTGAGAAGAATCCCCCAGCTTTCACATTATCATAGAGTTCAGGAACTATTAGGATTGGTTGTGGACGGCTGAATCTGCTTACCTCTAAAAAGGAATGCAATTATTCTTTGAGATTCTGAAGTCTTGACATGGGAACTAGCAGAATATATCTCCAATAAAAAAATGGTCACCGAGAGCTCTATCTGCATGCGTAGCGCTACCGGTCACCATGAAAGTCAAAATTTGGCTGAAGGCTGATGTAAGTTCCATGCTGAAAAGCTTAGTCGTGATATCCAGATAGTATGCGTTCCTTTTGACACCATTAGGATGATTTATGACTGAAGTGGGTTCGCTGAACAGCCGTGAGAAAGAGCTTCGTCATAATTCACCATGTCAAGTTAGAAGTGGGAATAAAGATGAAGGAGTTTTTATGATGATAAATTCCCGCTGGATGAAGTTTCTAAAATCAATGATTCTGAATTTGAAGTTAAGGGAGATAAAAAAAATGAAGTGGTTAATTTTGACACAAGACATTGCTCATGTTTTGTGTTTGATATTGAGAAGTTTTCCTTGTGCTTATGTTATTGCCGCTGCAAAATCTGGAGGTCAAGTGGATTAAGGGAGATAAAAGAATTTAAGTGGTTTATTTGAGGTTATAACAATTACAATATGAGATCCCTTACAATATCATAATTTTGAACATTTTATTATTACTTTTTATCATTTTATAATGGTTTAAAAAATTTTAAGTGTTTATAAAATATTTTTTACATAACTCACGAGTATTATTAATGTATGGTTACAATAATCAACTACTTTTATAAAGCCCTATAAAATTAGTGTTAGAATAATTTCACAATTTTTACATTCTGATATATTTTATATCTTAGATTACCATAATGAATAAATACAATTTTTTTTCCTTGCCGAAAAATTAAGGTACAAACCAAAAATAGTTTTTTTTTTATCGAAGACATCAACAAAAAACAGTTAAACAAAGGGAAAAGGGGGGGGGGGGATTGGGCCTGATAATTACCCACTTATTGTGTCATGATATCAGACCTATTTAGAATCTATTATATGTGTTTGGAGTATGTTTTAGATTATTTTCAGTTTCAGGTACGTTCTGGAGAACTTTGGTGATTCTAGAGCTTTAGAGATGAAGAACTGCGCAGATGCGTCAGGATGTTTAGCTATGGATGGAGAATTTACCACGGTTAGATTGATCTTATCTTTTTAGAAGATAAATCTTTGAGTTAGCTTCCAATGCCACTGGTTTGAGGTCTATCTTACAGTTAGATCTAAAGATATGCCCGGTTTACTGAAGCGTGGTCTGTCTGCCTCGCGAGAGGAAGCTGTCGAGAAGATGATGAGTGTCGATCGATGGAAAAGGCTTGGGTGTCGATCTATGGTGATCCTAGAATACAGGGCCGAATTTTTTATGACGACTTAAGCTCAGAAGACACCACAATTTACCAGAGATACCCCTAGACGAGTTTAGACTTAATTTATATAGTTTTCTAAGCCATTGTTGACGGCTAAGCTTTATTTTATTCTTTGTCTTAAGTTTTGGAGAGAAGATCAATTATCCTTCAGAGATTGATTGGAACTCCTTTGGCTTTATATTGATTTCTATATCTATTATTTATTCAGACTATGATTTGTGTTATTGCTTCCATGTCTGAGTAATCATCTTGTTAGGTTTAGGTATTTCATGTTCTTAATGTCAAACTGATAGTCATAGGATTGCTAGGTTATATATAGATCTCTACACCAGGGTGGCTTGTAATACTAGGATCTAGAGTAGTGGAATAACACGAGAGTGTGACTGATTGCTTGGACCCAGAATCATAGGACAACTGAGAGGCACGAGAGTGCAATTAATTAACGAAACCCGAACCCTTTGTGGATTATATATCTAGGCGCATAAGAGAGTTGGTCTAGGATCTAGTTGAACATTATCGATATGTGTATTAATTCTTGTCTGAGGTAGCATCGATCGATACCCAAGCATTGGTATCGATCGACACTCGATCTTGTTTGCATGCGAGAGCTGGAACATAGAACTTAGGCATCTGATTTGTAATTGCATGCGAGAGCTGGATTACTTGCTTATTGATTTCGAGTTATAGAATTTGATCTATAAAACCCTTAGCATCCTTGATTTGTGTTTTGAATCTATTGATTGATAAATTCCGAGACCTAGCTATTTCATCTTATTGGTATTAAACCAATCACTTGCTTACTTGTCTACTATTACTTCTTTAATAAATTGTTTTTCTAGCTTAATCTAAACATCTATAGTCTATTGTGTGTCCACGCTCCCTGTGGATTCGATACCTATAGTTTATTGTGTGCCCACGCTCCTTGTGGATTCGATCCCTAAGTACTACAATTGAACCTCTTATTTGAGAGAGTAAAAAGTAGCTTATAGTGTTAATTTGAGAGTGCATAATAAAAGCTATATTAAATTTGGCACCGTTGCCGGGGAGTGAGAATCGCCATTAGACTTGATTAATAAGTTTAGTCTAGGTTTTTATATCATGTTTCAGTTACTTACATAAAATTTCCTTGTCTTTCAGGTACATGCAGAGCAGTACCAGGAGCAACAAAGAAATATATTTACTTTTCTCATACCCAACAGCTATTGAACGCACCATCCGCAGAGAGAAACGTCTAGCATCGATCGACAACAACACTTCAACGTCGATCGATACCACTCTTGGACGAACATCGATCCACACTCTACTCTACCATCGGATCGACAGTAACCGGCGAGGTAGATATGGTTTTGACACTTATTCTGAATCGGGATGGGAATGAGACCTGCATGACCCTGAGGGTTATCTGTGTAATGCAGCAGGTCAGAAATTAGATGCACATGGGGCTGTAATTCCTGAGCATCGATCGATAGCATAGTTGATCAAGCCTACTCGATTCTATATTAACAGGTCTACGATTCAACCTCGAGAAATCCAGGGGGTCAACGGCCTGATACGACCTGCATACTTTACTCATGTGAGCGAGCACCCCTTTCATGGCCTTCCCCATGAACATCCCATGGACCACATTGAAACACTAGAGGATTTTATTTCTAGCATCATGGAGCATGAAGAAACTAAAGACTATCTTCTATGCAAGTTATTCAAGTATTCTCTCTCTAAGAATGCACTTGTTTGGCTGAAACTTCTACCACCAGGATCTCTCACTACCTGGGATGATGTCCAGACTGCGTTTCTAACTAATTTTTTTGATGATGCAAAGACCGAAGAGCTAAGGGATAAGATTTTGACATTCTCTCAGGGACCTACTAAAGGGTTTAGAAGCTCTTGGGACAGATTTAGGGGGTACCAAAAAGACTGTCCACATCATTGTTTCACGGAGGTTCAACTGCTGGGATTCTTCTCCAAAGGTATTGATGCACAGTATCATATAATGCTGGATCAGGCAAGCGAAGGGAACTTTGGGACTAGGAATCCAGAAGAAGCTAAGAGCCTAATTCAAAACTTTGTGTCTAGCAACAATATTACGAATATGGATACTCACAGAATGCAATCAGGTGTTATGAATAATGACAAGATCATTGAGGTCGAGGACAAAACTGATTTTGTACATGAAGTCTCGTTGGTGGAACATGCTGCAGAAGAGGACAAGAATCATATAAATGAAATTTGTTTTCAGGACCATATTCAGAGGATGGAATCTATGATGGAACGAGCCATAGAATTTCAAGAGAAGATGAGTGCATACTTAAATCTAAGATTGGATTCTCTCCAGAAAGAGCTGAATGGAAAATCATAAGCCATGAATACCCTACGTACTCTTCTATGGGTTTCGATCGATGCTCATCTAATGGTGTCGATCGACACCAGTGTGAGCTGCCAAAGGTCATAGAACTTTCGACTAGAAAAGCACCTTCTTCCAACTTCTCATGTTTGATTAATTCCCAAAAGTCATTATCTAAGATGGCAACAACCTGATGCCTCTTGCTCTCCTCAGCCTTATATTTAACTAGAGCTTCTAGCCTCTTCAAACTTCTGTTTTCTGAGAATTCTGGGTATTTAGCAGGTTACTATCGAAAGTTTGTTCATCGAATGAAGATATAGGCCCGGGTAATCTTTGAAATTTCAAAATCTTTGTTCATCAAAGTTTGCCACTCAGAAATAATGGGAGCCTTATACACTTGAGTCCATTCATCACAGATTGGGACTCAGTGATCTTACTAGGCTCAACTAGTTCCTCTTGTCATGAGGTCTTTACTTTTCCTTGCTAAGGTTTTATCCCTAAGGAGGTTTTTCTTTGGAAAGGTTTTTAATGAGGAAGATCTCATGACATCCAAGCTTGACCGGTTCCCTTGGTCAAGCTTGAGGGGGAGTGTTGAACCAAATAAGATCAGAGAGATTGTGAGGTTGCATGGAGTTCTTGTTAGCATTGTATCTGATCGGGACACAAAGTTCACATCTGCATTATGGGGAGCCTTCCAGAAAGCGCTTGGGACAAAGGTCCATATGAGTTCGATATTTGTCTTAAGTTTTTGCATGTGCTACACAACCGAATATCCTTAAGTGCTCGATATTTGGTTTCTTCGATGTGAGACACTCGTATGGCGTTTGATCCTTCAAGGCTTTTGTAGGAACTCTATTGGTGAGGTAAGTTGAATGTCGTACAGCTTCTCCCCATAAGTAGTTCAGCATCTTCATTGCCTTCAGCATACTTCTTGTCATACCCATTAAGGTTCGGTTTCTTCTCTCTACAACACCGTTTTGCTGAGGCGTGTAAGGTGCGGTTAAGTGCCTTTTAACTCCATTCTCTTCACAGAACAGATTGAACTCAGCTGAGGTAAACTCTCCTCCTCTATCGGTGCGAAAGGTCTTAATGGTTGAACCGGTTTGCTTCTCTACACTTTCCTTAAACCTTTTGAACCGATCAAATGCCTCACTCTTCTCCTTCATAAGTATAGTCCACATATACCTGGAGAAGTCATCAATTAGGACAAAGACATACTTGTTATTTGCAGGCGTTGGTGGTGTGATTGGTCCACACAAATCTCCATGCAGTAACTCCAATGGCTTTGTCGCACGAAACATGGTTTTAGTCGGGAATGACTGTCTAATCTGCTTCCCTGCTAGACATGCGTCACACACGCTTTCTTCGTGTGTTACACACGACATTCCTACGACCATCTCCTTCTTTACCATGTTGTTCATCACGCCATAGCTTATATGTCCTAGTCGAGCATGCCACCTCCATGTTGCATCTTCATCTCTGACATGTAAACACTGCGGATAGCTAATCTCCATCGGGGTCTTGTAGAGACGGTTTGAAGATCTTGCAACACGTACAAGCAACCTGCCACACGAATCTGTGAGTGTTAAATAGACATCTTTCATGTTAACCTCACATCCGTTCTCTGTTGCTTGTCCAAGACTCAATATGTTATGCTTCAGTTCGGGTATGTAGTATATGTCTTTGAGTGTCTTCTTCTCTCCAGTCTTGCACACAAAGGTAACAACCCCTTTTCCTACGATATCAACACACGACCCATCACCAAACTTCACTTTCCCTTTGGTGTTGAGATTCAAACTCGAAAAGAATTCCTTGTTTCCCGTCATGTGATTGCTCGCTCCATTATCCAAATACCAAACACTTGCATTGCCTTTGTCGATATCAAGATTCTTCGGAATCACCTTGTCTTCATTCAAGAATACCACCTCATGTACATAGAGGGCATCGGCCTCTTGTGTTTCATTTAAGTTGGTTTCTTGATTCCTCACTGACTTCTCGGGACATGAATTCACATAGTGACCCGGCTTGTCACATCTCCAACATATCAGCTTCGAACGATCCTTCTCCGAGTTTTTGTCTTCGGTGTGTGACACATGACTTTGGTTGTGTAACCTACCTCGACCTTTGCCTCTTCCATTCCGTTCTCTACCTCTACCACGAAAATCTCCATAGTTCCTCTGAACTTGGTGATTGTTATCTGAAAACATAAGCTTCCCTTGGTCTTCTTTTTGAGTTTCTTCCCCTACACGCTCCTCATACGCCTTTATCCTTCCAACTATGTCCTCAAAACCCGTAGAGTTGAGTTTTAGGACTTGCTCAAGCGACGCTACGATCTGGATATACTTGTGTCTTGGAAGACCCTTCAAAAACTTCTTAACCATCTTGGATTCTTCTATGTTTTCTCCCAACGAGGCTGCCTTGGATGATAACCCTGATAGCTTTCCCGCAAAGTCATCCACAATATCACTATCATCCATCTTTCACCTGTCGAACTCCGTCATCAATGTCTGAAGTCTCGCCTCCCTTACACGATCAGCTCCAAGGTGTCGTGACTTGATGGCGTCTTAGATGTCTTTTGATGCGGTTTGTTCTCCCACCTGGAGAATCAAAGTTTCGGGAATGGATTGAAACAAAAGAGCAATCGCAACATCGTTCTTCTTTTGATCATCCGAACCAGGGTCTATCGTGTCCCACACATCATGAACACGGAGTAACACCCTCATCCTTATCGACCAAACTGTGTAGTTTGTCGAGTTCAACATCGGACATTGGATAGATGCGGATCCAAGGTCCTTCGCGCGTGGAGCCCTATTCACGTCAGCCATCTTGTGTGGTGAACTTCTTGCTTCACAGCTACCATGATCGAAGCTTCAACTTAAGCTTTGATCGAAGCTTTAACTTAAGCTCTGATACCAATTGAAGGATCTCTTAGAACAAAGGATAATAAGAACAACTTTTCTTATTGCTTTAGAAACTGCTCAAAACTAAAGCTCACAATATTTCTCTTAGATCTCTTATGGAACACCTCTCCATAAGACCTATATTTATAGTCAAGGACAATTCCCTTTAACATGTGGAATATGAAAAACACAAACCTAATCTAATAGAAAACTTCCTTTTCCTTATTCTAGATTTCTTTTTTTTGCATTTATCTCTTAACATATTAAACATCTAATAATATGTTAAGTTTCCACAAGCTTGGAATTATCCAACACTATTTGCTGCCATAACACAAGATGATAATTATCACTTGTACCCTATTGCTTTTGTTGTTGTGGATTCTGAGAGTCAAGACTCATGGAGTTGTTTTATGACATATCTAAAAATCATCATTCTTGATGAAGAGGATTTAGTGTTTGTCTTTGATCATGCAGCCTTTATTAAAAATGTTTTTTTTATTACATTATGCACTTGCTCACCATGGAATCTGCATCTTTCACTTTGAGAAGAATCCCCAGCTTCATTATAAGAGTTCAGGACTTATTAAATTGGTTGTGGAGGCTGATTCTGCTTACCCAAAAAAGGAATGAATTATTCTTTGAGATTCAGAAGTCTGACATGGAACTAGCAGATTATCTTCATCAAAAAATGGTCACGAGATTATGCTCATGCTTATCGCTACAACATCATGAAATCAAATTTGGCTGAAGCTATTAATTCCATGCTGAAACTTAGTCGTGATATCCAATAGTATGTCTTTTGACACTATTAGGATGATTATGACTAAATGGTTCGCTGAACACCGTGAGAAAGAGCTTCGTCATAATCACCATGTCAAGTTAGAAGTGGAAATAAAGATGAAGGAGTTTTATGATGATAAATCCCGATGGATGGAAGTTTCTAAAATCAATGATTCTGAATTTGAAGTTAAGGGAGATAAAAAAAAATGAAGTGGTTAATTTTGACACAAGACATTGCTCATGTTTTGTGTTTGATATTGAGAAGTTTCCTTGTGCTTATGTTATTGCCGCTGCAAAATCTGGAGGTCAAGTGGTTAAGGGAGATAAAAGAATTTAAGTGGTTTATTTGAGGTTATAACAATTACAATATGAGATCCCTTACAATATCATAATTTTGAACATTTTATTATTACTTTTATCATTTTATAATGGTTTAAAAAATTTAAAGTGTTTATAAAATATTTTTTACATAACTCACGAGTATAATTAATGTATGGTTACAATAATCAACTACTTTTTATAAAGCCCTATAAAATTAGAGTTAGAATAAATTTCACAATTTTTACATTCTTATATATTTTATATCTTAGATTACCATAATGAATAAAATACAATTTTTTTTCCTTGCCGAAAAATTAAGGTACAAACCAAAATAGTTTTTTTTTATCGAAGACATCAACAAAAAAACAGTTAAACAAAAGGGAAAAGGGGGGGGGGGGATTGGGCCTGATATTTACCACTATTGTGTCATGATATCAGACCTATTTAGAATCTATTATATGTGTTTGGAGTATGTTTTAGATTATTTTCAGTTTCAGGTACGTTCTGGAGAACTTTGGTGATTCTAGAGCTTTTAGAGATGAAGAACTGCGCAGATGCGTCAGATGTTTAGCTATGGATGGAGAATTTACCACGGTTAGATTGATCTTATCTTTTTAGAAGATAAATATTTGAGTTAGCTTTCCAATGCCACTGGTTTGAGGTCTATCTTACAGTTAGATCTAAAGATATGCCCGGTTTACTGAAGCGTGGTCTGTCTGCCTCGCGAGAGGAAGCTGTCGAGAAGATGAATGAGTGTCGATCGATGGAAAAGGCTTGGTGTCGATCTATGGTGATCCTAGAATACAGGGCCGACTTTTTTATGACCGACTTAAGCTCAGAAGACACCACAATTTACCAGAATACCCCTAGACGAGTTTAAACTTAATTTATATAGTTTTCTAAGCCATTGTTGACGGCTAAGCTTTATTTTATTCTTTGTCTTAAGTTTTGGAGAGAAGATCAATTATCCTTCAGAGATTGATTGGAACTCCTTTGGCTTTATATTGATTTCTATATCTATTATTTATTCAGACTATGATTTGTGTTATTGCTTCCATGTCTGAGTAATCATCTTGTTAGGTTTAGGTATTTCATGTTCTTAATGTCAAACTGATAGTCATAGGATTGCTAGGTTATATATAGATCTCTACACCAGGGTGGCTTGTAATACTAGGATCTAGAGTAGTGGAATAACACGAGAGTGTGACTGATTGCTTGAACCTAGAATCATAGGACAATTGAGAGACACGAGAGTGCAATTAATTAACGGAACCTTAACCCTGTGTGGACTAGATATCTAGGCGCATAAGAGAGTTGGTCTAGGATCTAGTTGAACATTATCGATATGTGTATTAATTCTTGTCTGAGGTAGCATCGATCGATACCCAAGCATTGGTATCGATCGACACTCGATCTTGTTTGCATGCGAGAGCTGGAACATAGAACTTAGGCATCTGATTTGTAATTGCATGCGAGAGCTGGATTACTTGCTTATTGATTTCGAGTTATAGAATTTGATCTATAAAACCCTTAGCATCCTTGATTTGTGTTTTGAATCTATTGATTGATAAATTCCGAGACCTAGCTATTTCATCTTATTGGTATCAAACCAATCACTTGCTTACTTGTCTACTATTACTTCTTTAATAAATTGTTTTTCTAGCTTAATCTAAACATCTATAGTCTATTGTGTGTCCACGCTCCCTGTGGATTCGATACCTATAGTTTATTGTGTGCCCACGCTCCTTGTGGATTCGATCCCTAAGTACTACAATTGAACCTCTTATTTGAGAGAGTAAAAAGTAGCTTATAGTGTTAATTTGAGAGTGTATAGTAAAAGCTACATTAAATTTGGCACCGTTGCCGGGGAGTGAGAATCGCCATTAGACTTGATTAATAAGTTTAGTCTAGGTTTTTATATCATGTTTCAGTTACTTACATAAAATTTTCCTTGTCTTTCAGGTACATGCAGAGCAGTACCAGGAGCAACAAAGAAATATATTTACTTTTCTCATACCCAACAGCTATTGAACGCACCATCCGCAGAGAGAAACGTCTAGCATCGATCGACAACAACACTTCAACGTCGATCGATACCACTCTTGGACGAACATCGATCCACACTTCTACTCTACCATCGATCGACAGTAACCGGCGAGTAGATATGGTTTTGACACTTATTCTGAATCGGGATGGGAATGAGACCTGCATGACCCTGAGGGTTATCTGTGTAATGCAGCAGGTCAGAAATTAGATGCACATGGGGCTGTAATTCCTGAGCATCGATCGATAGCATAGTTGATCAAGCCTACTCGATTCTATATTAACAGGTCTACGATTCAACCTCGAGAAATCCAGGGGGTCAACGGCCTGATACGACCTGCATACTTTACTCATGTGAGCGAGCACCCCTTTCATGGCCTTCCCCATGAACATCCCATGGACCACATTGAAACACTAGAGGATTTTATTTCTAGCATCATGGAGCATGAAGAAACTAAAGACTATCTTCTATGCAAGTTATTCAAGTATTCTCTCTCTAAGAATGCACTTGTTTGGCTGAAACTTCTACCACCAGGATCTCTCACTACCTGGGATGATGTCCAGACTGCGTTTCTAACTAATTTTTTTGATGATGCAAAGACCGAAGAGCTAAGGGATAAGATTTTGACATTCTCTCAGGGACCTACTAAAGGGTTTAGAAGCTCTTGGGACAGATTTAGGGGGTACCAAAAAGACTGTCCACATCATTGTTTCACGGAGGTTCAACTGCTGGGATTCTTCTCCAAAGGTATTGATGCACAGTATCATATAATGCTGGATCAGGCAAGCGAAGGGAACTTTGGGACTAGGAATCCAGAAGAAGCTAAGAGCCTAATTCAAAACTTTGTGTCTAGCAACAATATTACGAATATGGATACTCACAGAATGCAATCAGGTGTTATGAATAATGACAAGATCATTGAGGTCGAGGACAAAACTGATTTTGTACATGAAGTCTCGTTGGTGGAACATGCTGCAGAAGAGGACAAGAATCATATAAATGAAATTTGTTTTCAGGACCATATTCAGAGGATGGAATCTATGATGGAACGAGCCATAGAATTTCAAGAGAAGATGAGTGCATACTTAAATCTAAGATTGGATTCTCTCCAGAAAGAGCTGAATGGAAAATCAGAAGCCATGAACACCCATGTCAGGATGCTAAATACCCAGAATTCTCAGAAAACAGAAGTTTGAAGAGGCTAGAAGCTCTAGTTAAATATACGGCTGAGGAGAGCAAGAGGCATCAGGTTGTTGCCATCTTAGATAATGACTTTGGGGAATTAATCAAACATGAGAAGTTGGAAGAAGGTGCTTTTCTAGTCGAAAGTTCTATGACCTTTGGCAGCTCACACTGGTGTCGATCGACACCATTAGATGAGCATCGATCGACACCCATAGAAGAGTACGTAGGAACGGTTAAAATTCAGAGCCATTCATACTTCGCCACAAGACACCGACTTCCTCCTAACCTGTATTGTGTCAAAATGGACTCCGTCTATCGACACCAACATGACAACATCGATCGACATCAACAGGCAAAAAACGATCGACGACAGAAGATGAGCATCAATCGACACACGCCCATGTCAAGACATAATGCACACCACTAATCAGAAAGGCCAACAGTGACCACCAATCAGCAGGATGTCGATGCACCAGAACAAGGCCAATTGATTCCAGATGAAACCTCTTTCGTTGACAGTATCGATCGACGGTACACACCATATATCGAACGACAACAGCTGGACGAACATGAATCTTTCATGGAAAAGAAGGCAGTGAAAGAAAGAATTCCAAAGAATAGACTGAGATCTAGAGAACCCTATGTTCCCAAACACCTCAGGAGAGAAGCTAACAAGGCTGAACTTGATGGATTCAAAAGAGAGTGAAGAGGGTTCCTAAGGATATGTCTTTCGAGGATGTAGATCACCAGTACAGACTTGGTAATTTCTTCAGAGAGAGCAAGGAGACGGGTAAGAACATTGAGTTGTTTTTTAATATGGTCAGCCCTAAATCCAAGAAGACACTGAAGAAGGAAAAAGATCCTAGGATATTTCTTACTTTCTGTTGTATACATGACACCAATTTGCCATACGCCATCTGTGATACTGGATCTGCAGTCAGCATCATGGCCAAGGACACTGCCGAACTGTTAGGATTAACGGTGGAACCTTCTCAAGATAGCTTCACCTTTGCGGATAACTCCAAGGTAAACTCAGCAGGCATGATCAAGAATGTTAAAGTAGATATAGGTGAATGCACTGTTCTTGTGGACTTTCATGTTTTGGAAGCAAATCAGGTCGAGAATCTTCTCTTATCTTTGGAAGAGCCTTTATGGCTACAATAGGGGCATTTGTGATCTCAATAATAATAATATGCGCCTTACTAATGTTGATGAAAATGTCTTCTACGATCCTATGGGGAAGGCCAAAAGTGCGGGGTTTATTTCATGGATAGAGCCGTCTGAATATCCAGCACCTGCATCTGATTCAAACCGCAAAACCACAGAACCAGCATCACCGACGATCGACACTCGCCTAATAGCGCCGATCGACACTCTCCAGATTTTAGAGCAACCTGTGATTGAAAAGCCTAAGTCTGGTGGAAGGGCCATGAAGAAGAAAAAGAATAAGAAGGTAGATACATATTTCTTGTCATCGGTTCCTTCGCGATATTATGAGGGAATTCTTGAAAATAGGATGTGATGCAAAGGAAGTATGCAACCTTTTACTAAGGTCATGGTGCTATGTGATCCAGAGATGAAAGACAAAGGGGAAGCTTCTGCAAGAGCTTTTATCAACAGCATCAACAAAATGAGGAAGAGGGACACTGAGAGCTGTTCTGGAGCAAGTTCTCCTTCTCATCTGGACTGAATCAGAGTTCCAAAACGTCGTGCTTAAGACTATAACCAAGCGCTAAGTGGGAGGCAACCCACTGTTTAGTAAGTTTTTTTTTAGGTTTTACTTATACTACTATTTATTTCGAGTTTTATTTTATTTTTACAGATTATTGGACTCCACCGTCGATCGACACCAAAGAGGCACCATCGGTCGACGTTGGATCGCGACCATCGATCGACACCCTCTTACAGAGAGAGGTATCGAGTTTTCTATTTAAGCTATTTACTTATGATTTAATTTTTCCTAACCAGTCCGGGACGGATTACACTGGGGACAGTGTAATTTAAGTCTGGGGGAGGTTTGCTAATGCTATTTATTTGTTTTTGAGTTTTATTTATATATATAAGTTTTTCAAAAAAAAATATTGAGTCAAGAAGGAGATTATGATCAAGATTTATTATTGATAAACCACACTTTAGCACCATTCTTAGAAGGTTGTTTGGAGAGATTACTAGAGATACCAAAGTGGATCATCCCGCCACTATATCCCACTTGCTTAGAAAGTTTGAAGGAACCAAAACTGATTTCTAGCACTAATACTGACATTATTAGCTTGCTTTGGGGCTTGGTATACATTGGACCGAATTCCTTCTGCAAGTCTAGAAGGCAAAAGTTTGTGTGCTTCTGATTCCCCTCTCTCTCCCCTTCAGAATAAAAAGGATCGAACAAGATTTGGTGGCTACAACCATGAAAGCTTGATTCATATGATTCTAGAAAGAGATAAAAGTCTAAAAGAAGTGAACATGATCTGGTTGCAAAAACCATTAGGGCTTGATTCATGGAAACCTGTTCAAATATCTCAGCCAATTAAAAAATAAAATGATACCCCCAAAAGAAGGGAGACATTGACTGAGAAGAAGTGAGAAGAGAGAGAGAGAGGAAAGGAATCAGAGAAGACTACATGTGTGTTCAGATAATTGCAGAGGTAAGAGTCCATATATCCTTTGATCGATACTCCCAAGGTAAAGCCTGCACTTTTATTCTATGCAAAAAAATGAAATAAGTAGAGGGGCGAGTCAGACTAGTATTCGCTAAGTTGTTGGGAGAATAGATTTGGTTGCTATAGTAGAATAGGGTATATAAAGTTTCTTTGTGATTGACTTGATAGGATGTGTTTGCAACAAAGTATGGTGATAGTTATACTTAGACACTATGTGAGTCTCCGCTTTTCAAACCCTCTTTCACAGGATTTGTTTGCTTGAGGACAAGCAAAAGGTTAAGTATGGGGGAGTTGATAGGGCCTGATATTTACCACTATTGTGACATGATATCATCCCTATTTAGAATCTATTATATGTGTTTGGAGTATGTTTTAGAGTATTTTCAGGTTCAGGTACGTTATGGAGAACTTTGGTGATTCTAGAGCTTTTAGAGATGCAGAACTGCGCAGATGCGTCAGATGTTTAGCTATGGATGGAGACCTTCCCACGGTTCGAGTGAGCTTATATTTTGACAGAATATAGAGCTTTGAGTCTGCTTTCCAATGCCACCCGTTTGAGATCCACCTGACGGTTAGGTCTAAATATATGCCTGATTTACTTAAGTATGGTCTGTCTGCCTCGCGGGAGGAAGCTGTCGAGAAGATGAATGAGTGTCGATCGACGGACAAGGCTTGGTGTCAATCGACAGTGATCCCAGAATACATGACCGACTTGTTTTATGACCGACTTAAGCTCAGAAGACATCACAATTTACTAGAATACCCCTAGACGAGTTTAGACCTAATTTATATAGTTTTCTAAGTCATTGCTGATGGCTAAGCTTTATTTTATTTTTTGTCTTAAGTTTTGGAGAGAAGATCAATTCTCCTTCAGAGATTGATTAGAACTCCTTTGGCTTTATGTTGATTTCTATATCTATTATTTATCCAGATTATGATTTGTGTTATTGCTTCCATGTCTGAGTAACCATCTTGTTAGGTTTAGGGATTTCATGTTCTTAATGTCAAACTGATAGTCATAGGATTGATAGGTTATCAATAGATCTCTACACTAGGGTGGCTTGTAATACTAGGATCTAGAGTAGTGGAATAACACGAGAGTGTGACTGATTGCTTGAACCTAGAATCATAGGACAATTGAGAGACACGAGAGTGCAATTAATTAACGGAACCTTAACCCTGTGTGGACTAGATATCTAGGCGCATAAGAGAGTTGGTCTAGGATCTAGTTGAACATTATCGATATCTGTGTTAATGCTTGTCTTAGGTAGCATCGATCGATACCCAAGCATTGGTATCGATCGATGCTCGATCTTATTTGCATGTGAGAGCTGGAACATAGAACTTAGGCATCTGATTTGTAATTGCATGCAAGAGCTGGATTACTTGCTTATTGAATTGTAGTTCTAGAATTTGATCTAGAAAACCTTAGCATCCTTGATTTGTGTTTTGAATCTATTGATTGATAAATCCATTGACCTAGTTATTTCATCTTATTGTTATCAAATCAATAACTTGCTTACTTGTTTATTATTACTTCTTAAAAAAAATATTTGCCTAGCTTAATCTAAGCATCTATAGTCTAATGTGTGCCCACGCTCCCTGTGGATTCGATCCTTAAGTGCTACAATTGAACCTCTTAGTTGAGAGAGTAAAAAATAGCTTATAGGGTTAATTTGAGAGTGCATAATAAAACCTACATCTGGGGGAAACACTTATATTAGTTAAAAACACAAAAAAAAAACTGAATGATCTCCAATTTTCAAATTCATCATGTTTCTACTCGACTTTGTTGTTGTCTTTTCCTTCAACCATTCAGGTTCAGATCTTCGATTACAATTTCAATCACAACATCAGCTGAATCTCTCACATATTGTTTCTTTTGTTTTTTGACTTAGTGGTTCGAGAGTCAACTCTTTGTTTAAGAAAGACAATAAGAAAATAAGAAAAGATATTTGGGTGGAGGGCTATAAAATGTCCTCACATTTTATAACGCATTATTAACAGATTTTAAATAATTTTTACCTTATTTCTTTTTCTTTGTTTGTTCTTCTTACCTTGCAAGGACTCTTCCGATGAATCTACATCCTTCATTTTTGATTATATAGTAAGAAATTTAACAAAATATATTAAACATTTAACTTTTTGTCAGTTTATAAATATTTATATATTATCTTACGTCATTGGTTTTTGAAGTTTCATCTCCTTTACCACTGTCATCAACTTATGTATCATCTTCTACATGTTGTTCTTCTTCCTCTTCTTTGTTCCCTTATTTAACAAAAAGCAATAACAGATTTACAAAAGTTTATAATTTTAGAAACTAATAGTTTTATAAACATCCTATCTCGTTAACATTTTTCTTCATTAAAAAAAAATCCCAAAACACAATCATATTCATACATTCATTATGAACTTATAAACAAGATTTTTTTTCTTTGGACATACTCTATGAAATTTGAAATAACATGTTATAAACCATTGTAAATAGATTTTAAATAATTCTTAAATTTTTCCTCTTCCTGGTTTGTTCTTTTTAACTTGTAGGTCTTCTTTTTAACTTGCACGCACACTTTCGATGCATCTTCATTTACTTCTTTAACCTCTTCTATCTGACCATATTTACAAAAAAAAACAATAATAGATTTACAAGGGTCTATAAATTACAAACTGATACTTGGAAGTAATTTTATAAACCATTACAAACAAATTTTAAATATATTTTGCCTTCTTTCTTTTTCCTTGTTTATTATTTTGAACTTGCACATACTATTTGGATGCACCTTCATTTACTTATTTATCCTTCAATTTTGATAAAATGATAAGAAAAGTTACCTAAACTATAATAAAAAATATTATCAAATTCTAAAACTTTATAAATAGTTCATTGTTTTTTTTGAGGTTTCACTTCATTTACTACCGTCATCAACTTCTGTATCACCTTCTACATGTTGTTCTTCTTCCTCTTTCATCTGATCCTATTTACACAAAAAGTGACAGATTTATAAAGGTTTATAAATTTAGAAACTTATAGTTTCATACACATCCCATGTCTTTGGAATTCATTCAAACAAAATCAAAAACACAATCATCAAACACTAGACTCTAAAAGAAAAGTTTCCTTCAGTTCTGATAAGACGATAAGAAAATTTATTTAAACTATAATAAATATTTAAAAATATTATAAATTTAAAACCTTATAAATAAACTTACTTCATTGTTTTTTGAGGTTTCACTTCCCTTTCCACTCTCATCAACTTATGTATCACCTTCTACTTGTTATTCTTCTTCCTCTTCTATATGATCCTATTTACACAAAAAAAAATTGACAGATTTATAAAGGTTTATAAATTTAGAAACTTATAGTTTCATACACATCCCATGTCTTTAAAATTTTCCTTCATTCAAACAAAATAATAAATAAAATCATTAAACACTAGACTCTACCAGAAACTCCACAACAAGATTTATAGCATAAGCCCAATGCAATTATTAGAAAAGGTTATAATTTCACTTACTTCCTTATTATTTTTTGAAGCCTTCTGAAAACCATCTTTAGGTTCACCTGGAGATTTACATCTCTCTTCTTTGCCTAAAGATATTAGAAAAGGTTATAGTTTCACATTTGATAGGCCTTATAAAATATCAAAAAACAATAACCTTCTTGATTCGTTGTTTTCGGCATTTAAATAAGATCATGTTAATTCTTTGTCACCCCATTCATTTTTGGAATCTTCAATTTCTTGTGACTTCTCATTTTTCTGCTACAGCTTAGAAACATGTGAATCTTTCTTTTCATTTATTAAAACGATACAAACATAGAAAATAGTTTACCTTCTCGTTTTTTTGATGCATTTTCAAAGCATTCTCAAGGTATTTTACCTTTTGTTCCAAAACTGATACCTTATTAGTTAGGAATTCAATCTTTTCTTCTTGACTTGCATTAATATCAGTAAGATAATTCTTTTCATTCACTTCAGTTTCAGCAAAATTAATGTTGACTTTTCCATTAACTCAATCTTGTGTTTTCAAACGATATCCCTTTTTAACAAGATCTACCACTCTTCCAAATTGACTGTCTACCTTTTCAACTAATTTATTATGTAACTCTGGATCGACAAGGATGCATTTGACATCAACCTCACCATTATTAGCCTAATTAGACACAAAAATGCAAAGATTAAATTTTTCTTATAAAAGTTACCATCTCTTTGCTTTCAACTTTAGTCACTTCGTCCATAGTGGGAAATTTGGTTTCTATCCAATGAAGGAATATAGAAAATTCAATTTCATAATCCACAGCTCTAAGCAAAGTACGAAGCTGGCTAACAGAAGATAATGCCCATAGCTGAATTGGGTACACAAATCCTGAAAACCCATATTGTTTTCTGTTCAAAATTTTACATGTAATACTCTTTACTGCATCCCTTAATGAATCAAATGCCAAATTCCCCCATGGCACTTTCAAAAAATTTCAAAATCATGAACTCTGAGAAGGTTCTCTATGGGATATGCGTCACTAGATTATTAGCTATTTGTATCCCTTCTACAAGGATTGTAGCGCCTAATCTGAGCATGTGATCAACGGTGAAATCTATGCTTTTTCTCAATGAGTTTAAGCAGAGTCTTCAAACTCTGATTCTTCTTCATCCACGATTTTTTTTTTGTTTTTTTCTATTCGTGAAATATCTTCTTCTTTTTCATTTTCAGCCACACAAGGAAAAAAATTTTCCCTAGTGGAATTCTCTTAAAGAAAACCGCGTTGGCTGTTCTCCTAAAGAAAACCACAAATCCTTCTTGCGTATATCAATTCTCCTTATAAGTAACTGATAAACCAAATTTCTTGAAAAAATCATATTCTTCTCCCTCCTTGCCATTTTAATTATCGAATCCAAGAAGGAATCTTCAAGCACTTTGAATTCACAGCCAAAAACCTTCAACTCTACCCAGAACCTCAGGTTGCAATGCTTGTTGATTCTTTCCAAGACTCTTTCATCTGTAACATGTTCGAATAATCTTTTTGTCAAATCAATCTCATGATCGGTACTCATCGTTTCAGCTGATACAATCAAGGGGGAAATAAATGTTTAATATAATAACTTATAAAAAATTAAGTTTATAAACGCTTGTAAATCAAAATAGTTCGAACTAAACCTAAAGCCCAAACTTTAACCAAATTAATCAAATCTAATATCATGTATTAATCTATTTAGGCGGAGACTAAGAAGAAGAATAGAAGAGAAGAATCACCACATTACCGTTGTTGAGAAAATTGAAGAGAAGTAGCACCAATAAAAACCGATGAAAAGAAGCTGCTAGGAGAAAGACGGAATATAAACGGAGAACGACGGAAAACTTATAAAAATAGATAACCAAAGAGTCAGAGGACGGCGAATATGATGTAATTCGTAATTATTTTTCTCTCTCTCTCTCTCTCTCTTTTAGTTTAGGGACCAATTATAATTATCTATCTTTAGCGCCCATTTATAAATTCAGTGCAAGTAACACTTAATAAATTTATAAGGTTTGGCTAATTATTTTATATAAATCCTAAATTATTGTTTATTAAGTTTTATAAATATCAATTCTTTAAAGTACTTAGGTAATGTTTGAAACTAATATATTATATAGATTTATAAACCTTTGTAAATTATTTATAGACATTTATAAATCATTTTATATAGATTTACAAGTCTTTATAAAGAGTTTATAGGCCTTTATAAATTATTTTATATAGGTTTACAAGTCTTTATACAGAGTTTATAGGCCTTTATAAATTATTTTATAGTGATTTATAAGGGGGTTTGCAAAAGTGACTCAAAAGTTGAACTCAAATGTAAAACTAACCCATCATTTTTTTGGAACTTTCATTTTTCTTATTCACCCTAGATCTTCGAGTTATTCAAGAAAATACCATTACTTGTTTTCTTTTTCTTTTTTTTTTTAAAATGAGTGTTTTACTTTATCATCCTCATCTTCATCAAGTATTTACAATATTGCCATTGTCATCAATATATCAACCACCATGAACAACCAATTTGAAGCTCTTAATGCACAAAAATCGATTTTTCTCATTTGTTATTCACACAAACCATATCTCTTTCACTTTCTCTCAAAATTCATCCAAAAAATTCAAGATTTTGATTTCAAACTTTGTAAGGTTCATATAAACATTGAAACTCATGATTTTTGGTCATTAATGAGTTGGTAGCATTCTTCGTGACGTTCTATGAGTTTAGAGAAGTTAAACAAGTCATCTAACGGATTCAAGATATGAAATTGATTTTTTTTTTCAAGTTTGTCCATGAAGAAGACTTCTCTAGAAGTCTTCTCCTATGAGAAGAATTCTAGAGAAGTATTATGGTCAATGCATAGGTTAGTTTTGTAATTGACTTTTTCTATGTGTTTTTTTTGTAGAAGTCTTCTACCTTTCCTTTTTTTAAACAAAAAAAAACAGGAAGAAACGAGAAGGCTTCCCTAGAAGTTTTCTCGGATAAACATGTTATTTTGCAATTGACCAAAGTTTATCAGAAATTTGACTTTTTATAGAAGACTTCCGAGGAAGTCTTCTCTAGGAAATTTTTTAGGGAAGTCTTCTATGGGAAAAATTCTAGGGAAGTCTTCTTTACTGTTTAATGAAGTCTTCTCACTGTCACTAGAAGTCTGTGTGGGTTACTTTTACAACTGCTAATTAATACTAAAAAATATATTATTTATGAGAAGCTTCTTAAGAAGTATTATGACAGAAGACTTCTTGAGAAGTCTTCTCAAAATTTATTCCTGGTTTTTGGTAAACCTTTGGTTTCGAGAGAAAACTTCATTTGAAGTCTTCTAACATAAGACTTCTAAAGAAGTCTTCTCTGGAAAAGTCAAATATAGTCAATTACAAAGTAACCCAAGAAGACTTCTTGCGATAGTGAGAAGACTTCATGTGAACGTAAGAAGAATTCTCTAGAAGTGTTCTATAAAAAGTCAAAATTTTGACAAACTTTGATCAATTGCAAAACTAACATTTTTATCATGGAAGACTTCTCTAGAAATCTTCTCTGAGATTTTGAAAAAATTTCAAATCAAAAGTAAGCCAATATTTACAAATGAAGACTTCTCAAGATGTCTTTTGTAGAGTAGACTTCTTAAGAAGTTTTCCTTCATAAATTTGCAATTGTAAAAATAACCTAAACGAAAGTTTTCTTAAGAAGTCTGCTCTTAGAAGAATTCCTAAGAAGTCTTCTATGAGAAGACTTCCTAAGAATTTTGTCAATTTTCTCTGTCAATATTTATTAAACTTTAATTTTCTCAAAACGTATAATGAATTATTTTTTTCTTGTTAATTCATGTGTATTAGTCAATATTGGAGCTCTTAAGTGAAATTTATAACTTAATTAGTGATAATTATGAGGTTACAAACATTCATGTTTATTAATCTTTCTAGCTAAAATGAGAAGAATTACAGGGAAGTCTTCCGTGAGAAGACTTACAAGGAAGTCTTCTACGTTCATTTTTTAAAAAATTTGTTAAGTAACTTTAATATATATTTTCAAAATTTCAAAAGTGTCAAGTAACTTCAACAATATCAAGTCATGTGTTTTAATGTGTCTTCTTATATTTTAAGATATACTTTTTCATTTTCATGAAATTTAAAATTGCAATTTTCACTTAAAATTTAAGTTTCGCACTTAAATTTTCATTTCCCGCTTCTGAGAGAAGACTTAACCTTTTCTAGTGAGACTTATGTATTGTTTGATCTTTAGTGAATTTGACTAAGTTTTCTTGAGAATTCTTTTCTCTTAGTTTTTAATAAATTTGACTAAATTTTAAAATTTTATGTTGTTTTGGGTAGTATGGTTAAAATATTTTTTTGTTATGAAGTTCCAATAATGTCAAGCAGTTTTGAAAAATAAAATAAAATATTGTAGACATCAAAATATTTACTAATTATTTTCATTAACATCTTTTCAAATTTACAAAATAATTCATAATTAAAAGAGTAAACATAATAATCATTAAATATATCATAAACAAAAAATTACAAAATAATCATTAACATCTTCATGGGAGACTTCTGGAAGACTTGTGGAAGACTTGTGGAAGACTTCCATAAGTCTTTTATAAGTCTTCATGGAGTCTTCTGAAATCCTCCTGGAGTCTTCTGCAATCTTCATGAGAGACTTCTGGAAAACTTTTGGAAGACTTCCAGAAGTCTTCCAGGAATTTTTTTAAGAAGTCTTCTAGGAAGTCTTCTAAAATTTAAGCGGGAAGTCTTTCAGGAGTCTTCCAGGAGTCTTCCGAAGTCTTCCAGGAGTCTTCTAGAAGTCTACCAAGTATTTCTAAGTATTATCTTCTTCTCCTTCATAGCAAAAAGAAAAAAAAAGATTTTTAACTAAAGAATACTATCAAAAATAAAATAGGAATAAAAAAAGGTCAAACTTTTAAACTTGTTAATGCCTCTTGAGGGTTCATATACATAAAATGTTTTGTTATTTTCTTCTCCTTCATACCAAAAAGAAAAGGATAGACCTTTAACCATTGAACATTATCACAAACACAAAATAAGAATAAAAAAGGTATACATTTAACCTTATTACAGTAAGTTGAATATACAACTTTTTAGAGTCTAACATATAGAACACACCAAAAATACATATTCAAAATTTATAGATCTACTTTTAAAGAAGTGAAAGATGAGAACCATGTAATGAAAAATCTGCAAAAACAAGATATATTAGTGAAAATACATAAGAGAAAAATGAGAAATGAATATAAAGTTAGGTGTTTCAAGTCTAAAGAGATTAGAGAGAGGTCAGAGAGTTTTAGAGTAAGAAACATTACATTTTTTGTTGCAGCCATTTGAGAGGAAGAAATATAATGTGTAAATTTTCTTTATATATGGGACAAAAATCACAATTAGGTTAAATATTTTTGATATAGAAGACTTCCCAAATTATGAAGTCTTTTGTAAGTCTTCCAAAACCCTATAATCTAATACATGAGAAGAGTTTTGAAAGACTTCTAGAAAACTTCTGGAAGACTTGTGGAAGACTTCCGTAACACTTCGCATTAGGCGGGAAGTCTTCTAAGAAGTCTTCTAATGCATTATGAAGTCTTTTGGAAGTCTTCCAAAACTCTATAATCTAATACATGAAAAGACTTGTAGAAGACTTCCAGAAGACTTTGCATTAGGCGGAAAGTCTTCGAGGAAGTCTTCTAGTGCATTATTAAGTCTTATGGAAGTCTTCCAAAACCCTATAATAAATAGCAAAAAGAAAAATCATTAAACTTAAAATCAACTTGTAATGTGATTAATATATACAAAAGTAAACACATATATGTCAATTTTTTTTTGAAGTTAAGATTCAAAAATCTAACCCTAAAAATACAAACAATACTACAACATATATTAGGGGTTTTTTCAAAAACAACCTAAAAATTCAAGTCAAATGCAAAACCAACCTCTTTTTTTTTAGTTACTATTCATCATTGAATTTTCCATAATACCCATAAGTTTTTGAATTATTTACAAATTTGCCATTATTATTTATTTATTTATTAATTTCGAAAAATACAAAAAACCAAATACACCCTAAACATTTCTTCTTAATTACAACTATGCCATCATCATCAATATTTTCAACCACCATTTTTGATCTCTTAAAGCTTTAGAATTGAATTTTCAACCACTTTTTTCTCATTCTAAACAAGCAAATCTTCATTTCCTCTCATTTTCTCTACATTTCCATCTAAAAATCTCTCTTTTCATAATCATAAACTTCATAATTTCGTTTTTTTCACTTGTGAATCGTCAAAAATGTTTCATTTTGGTCAATATTGGAGTTTGGACGGTTGAAAAGGCTGGAAACGAGCTTCACACTGTAAAAAGGTAACTATTTTCATTGTTTAAGTCGTTTCTCAGATCTGTGTCGCGATAGTAGACTGTTTTATATGTCTACGCCCTTATGTAGACATACAATGCAGTCTACTTGTCAACGCACAGGTCAGTTTTGCAATTGACTAAACAAATTTTTTTTTGTAATGTAGCCTTCCCCGACAGTCTACATCTTAACCTTTGACAACAAAAAACGAAAAAGTACGTAGACCTACAAAGAAGACTACGCAAAAGAGGTTAGTTTTGCATTTGAATGAACTTTTGACTTTTCATATGTAGACTTCAACATAAGTCTACGAACCGTAGACTTCAACATAAGTCTACAAAGAGGTCAGTTTTGCATTTGACCAAAATTTTGACTGCGTTGAAAAGGTTAGTTTTGTGTTTGACTAAAACTTTTTAAAAATATATTTATTTTTTTTAATACGTAGACTTCATATGCAGTCTGCTCTTCCCGAAAAAAAAAATGTAGACTACCCGTGAAGTCTATTTTTTTATTTTGGTCAAATGCAAAACTGACTCGTCGGATTTGAGAGTAGACTTCTTTCGAAGTCTACAAATCTGTAGACGTTCATTTCAGTCTACCCCCTAAAAAGTCAAACATAGTCAATTGCAAAACTAACCTCATTCAAAAAAATTAAAATATGTAGACTGTATATTTAGTCTACCTCTGAAAGTCAAATCCTGGAAAAATTCTGGTCAATAGCGAAAACTAACCTTTTTGAAGTTGTTGACTGAAAACGAAGTCTGCTTAAATAAAATCACAACTTTTTTCAACTATAAAAAGTAACCCGTAAAATAGTCAATTGCAAAAACTAACCCAAACAGTAGACCTATCTGACCGTCTACAGCGTTGTAGACTGAAAAGAAAGTCTACAGCGTTGTAGACTGAACATGAAGTCTATATCGAAATTTACATTAAAAGTTAATTTGTGTACTATGCATTAAATGTTTTCACAATTTTTTCGTTTGAAAGTGTGTAATAGTTAATCCTAATGGGTTTGAGTGATTTTGGATAGAAAAACTGTTGTAATTATGAAAGTATAATACTTTTGATTTTGCTATATTACTAGGAAACATTTGTAGACATATTAGTAAGTCTACGTTAATTGTCACAGTGCAAACAAACATGTCACATCCAAATTGTCTAAGTTAAACCAGTGTTGTCTTACTGCTTTGGATGTTGTCTTATGTATTATCTCTTATGTGTTGAATTGATCAATTGTATTATTGCTTTGGATGGTGTCTTATTGCTATGGATGTTGTCTTATGTCTTATGTATTTAACTTATCAGCTGTATTGTCGCTTTGGATGTTGTCTTATTTGATGAACTTTTGTTGAAATCGTAGGTCTTAATTTTTCTATTACTTTAAGTTCTAATGTTACTTTCTGTCGTGTAGACCAACATGTTAGTCTTCTTGAACAAAAAGTAGACTTCTTTTTAAGTCTCTTATAAAGCAAGACTAATATGTAAATATCTGGATTGTATTGGAATTGTACTTTTGGTCGAATATGAATTAAAATCTCTGAAAGAAGAGTACTATATTGATACAAATGATGATATTTTGATATATAGTCGAGTACCAGACTTCTATAAAAGTCTTCTGCAAAAGAAGACTAATACTTAAGTCTGCTGCAAGCAAATTACATAAGTTTGTTACAACCATATGTCTGGTACAAAAGTCTGATACAACCGTCTGTTACTCACAGTTCTTGAGCTCCTCCCTAGAGTATACAACCTCGATAGGAAATCAAGCTTATCTATTTTGTAACATGCACCAAGAAGACACAAACAAATAATTATATAAGTACATTCTACACGAGAAGTCTACAATTTAAAATGAAGCCTACACGAGAAGCCTATAAATTCAAACATCAGTGTACTACAAATTCAAAACATCAGTTTACATCAGAAGTCTACAAATTCAAAATATATGTTTACAAAATTCAAAATATCAGTCTACAAATTCAAAATATCAGTCTACAAATTCAAAATATTAGTCTACAAATTCAAAATATCAGTCTACAAATTCAAAGTTTCAGTCTACAAATTCAAAATTTCAGTCTACAAATTCGAAACTTCATACTACACTTCAAAACGAAGTAGACTCACCAGAAGCAGAGAAATGGATTAGAGAGGATGCAATGCTCGTTAGAGAAATGGATCTAAGACTGACCGACTCAGATCTGAATCAAAAGAAACTAAAAGGTTAGTAAACAAGGATGAGCTTGTTAGGTTATTAGTTAAATGAGAGATAGAGATGATAGAGAGACGTACATTGGAAGATGAAGCACAGTCCCTTGCTGGCTAGAACAGAGAGATGAAGTAGAAGCCATGATACTGACTGGAAGCAGAGATTTGGACGAGAAGCACCATTCCTTAGAAGTCACCGGCTCAGATCTGAAAAGAGAAAAAGGTAAAGGTGGTCACTTTTTATCAACAGAGAATAGAGACATTTAACTTACCAGAGTGATGGAGGAGACATAGATGAAGCGGATGGGAACTGCGTGGATCGATTTCACTGGAAATCTCGCCGGAAATCGCCTAGAGAGAGATACGGCGAAGTTTAGTTTTTTTTTTTTACCTGAAAAGCTTGAGAAATCGTATATATATACTAGGTTAAATTGTGTGTAGACTGAAAAAAAGGTCTACATATATGTAGACTTTATGATATGTCTACGAATCCCTTAACCACAAATCTCAAACCGTAAATGTTTTATTTGATCATCAAATTATATTGGTTAAATTCGGTTAGGTTAAATTGTGTGTAGACTGAAAAAAAGGTCTACATGTATGTAGACTTTATAATATGTCTACGAACCCCTTAACCACAAATCTCAAACCGTAAATATTTTATTTGATCATCAAATTATATTGGTTAAATCCGGTTAGGTTAAATTGTGTGTAGACTGAAATAAAGGTCTACATATATGTAGACTTTATAATATGTCTACGAACCCCTTAACCACAAATCTCAAACCGTAAATGTTTTATTTGATCATCAAATTATATTGGTTAAATCCGGTTAGGTTAAATTGTGTGTAGACTGAAAAAAAAGTCTACATATATGTAGACTTTATAATATGTCTACGAACCCCTTAACCAAAAATCTCAAACCCTAAATGTTCCTTAAAAGTGTTTAATTATATAAAATTTTATTTTTTTACTTCATATTATCCATTATATTAATGATTAGTAAAAAATATTACAACAATTATTTTTATACATTTTTAAAATTAAATTATTAGATAAAATTATGGTGTAGACTACATAACAAGTCTACCGAGTGAATAGACTTCGTACGAGGTCTACATTTATGTAGACTTCTTTCTGTTACGTGTAGACTAACAAAGGATATAAACGTAAAATACACTTCTGTTTTTTGTTTGGTCATAAGGGTTAAATAGTACTTTTATCACCCTTGTAGGTTGGTTTTGCATTTGATTGAAATTGGGGTACACTTTTAGGTTTAGATTGAAATTTTAGGTTGTTTTTAGCAAATCCCCCCATATATTACCACAACCTAAACCAAAGACTATTATGACTCAATCTACATTCACTCATCTATGTTGATAATAATTCAATTTTAGTATTTTTAAATTTACATCATTATTAATGTTTATAGTTACATGATTTTAATTTTTCCTCATATAAGTATTTTTTTATAAAAAAAATCAAATTATTTTTAAGAATAAGTGTATGAGAAGACTTATAAAGAAGTCTTCTCCGAGAAGACTTCTCTGGAAGTCTTCTCAGGCGAAAATGTTATAATGGTAAAGTTGAATACAATTTTTTTGTTTGCTCATAAGGAGTTTTTTGTATTTTCAATAACCTTTTGGGTTATTTTTGAATTTGATTGAATTTAGGGTACACTTTTGCATTTGAAATCAAGTTTTGAGTCATTTTAGCAATTTTCCCGATTTGTAAAACTTTGTAGATTATTTATAAGCCTTTATAAATTATTTTATATAGATTTATAAAAATTTGTAAATGCCATTATTTATAGACCTTTATAAATTATTTTATATAGATTTACAAGTCTTTATAAAGAGTTTATAGGCCTTTATAAATTATTTTATATAGATTTCTAAGTTTATATGCCTTTATAATTCCTAATTTTCTATTAGAAAATTATGGTTACCTATTTGTGTTTCCTAACAGGAGTCCTCAGGGGTTATACTTAGGGTGTCAGCATCATTCATTATACCATACATTAGTGTTACTGGGGTTCTCTTGAGGTTTTTATGATTAAGGTGGGAGCATCACGCATTATATCATCCTCAGTGGTTTCTAAAACATGAGTGGTGTTACTATGGCTTGATGGAGGGGTTGTGGCTGGGGTAGCAACATTCTTTTTGGCTTCTTTTTCAAATTCTCTCTGAAAAATTATGAAGGAACGTATCAATGTATTGCTGATATTCAGAATAAAAAGAATTGAACACAACTTATGTGTGAGAAAATACCATATGTGCGTGAATCCAAACACCATCTTGCCACTCCATTACCGGCCTAATGTCAGAGCTTTTTAAAAATCGCCTCCTCTTTTGTGGCCTTGAAACACACTATGTATTGGTTGTCACTGATAATTTCCCTTACTTGACCTTTGCACCACCCATGTCCAAAAAATACTTCAACAATATCTAGCAACATGTACTTTTCAAAAAAGATTTAGAGGAGGAGATGGCCTGATTTTGCAAATATCAACTGTTGTAATTATTTCTTTCTCATCATCACTCAAATCTTGTGAGCTAGTACATCTTTTGATCATAAATTCTCTTTTATCACCCCTTTCAATCTCTTTAAGTACTAATGTTTGGATCCAAATATCTTCCCTTTCACCAATCTTCTGAGTCATTTCCACTAACTTCCATGTGCTAAACATGTCTTTACTCAATTCCTTCAATTCCAAAACAATCATATATACGCTAAATCGATCAACAACTCAAAATTTAAACTTTAACATACAAAGAAAATAATACCTTGTTTTTGCTTGTGACCCATTTAGTGCCGGTGCAATCAGCATGAGGTCTCAGTTAGCTTCTGTTGAATCTAACTCAATCTGGTGGATCATCAAAGTAAACAAAAAAACTACCATCTGGCACTTCAACTACAATAACACCATTCCACCATCCATCACTAAAATAAGCATTCACCACTGACCCTTCCTTGAATACGACACCTTCATTCAGACACTCTGGTGGG
The DNA here is from genome assembly GCA_905132885.1 of Moricandia moricandioides. Taxonomy (NCBI): domain Eukaryota; kingdom Viridiplantae; phylum Streptophyta; class Magnoliopsida; order Brassicales; family Brassicaceae; genus Moricandia; species Moricandia moricandioides. The sequence continues at coordinate 28,771 of CAJHQQ010001697.1, forward strand.
ACCGGCCGGATAAAGCATCTTTCAATAGTTTCCGTGCAAAAATTTTCACCGTTTTCGTTGAGAAAAGTTTTTTTAACAAACCCGAATATTTTCCCCTTTAAATTTCGCCGGATTTTACTGGAGGATAGCTCTATACCAAGAACCTTTGAACCATTCTTCTTTAGGAGATACATCTACTTCATAACCTTTGGCAATGGACAAAAGTTTTTCTTTTTCTTCAAGTTTTTCATCCTTAGTTACTCCTTAAAATGAAATCGGAAAGAACTCTCTTCTTTTCCTAAAACCTTAGAGACATAACCACACATAAGGAGAAAATAGTCATACTCTAATCACCCCGTAAGTTTCATAATCTTTATTAGGTGTTATAAATTATATTCATCTATTTTAATACAAAACCTCACATATCGGTTAATGGTTGGTTTAAACCCTATTTGGCAAAACTCGATTCAAAAAAGATGACTCAACAAAAACCGATTCAACAAATCTCAATTAATACAAACAAGTAAGAATCTCGAGTTTGAATCTCAGAACATGACGACTTACAAGTAAAAATTTCAAAGCTTTTGGTGGAGAAAAAAAAACAAAAATCCAGAAAATAAAGAAGGTGAATCATAAAATTAACGACATGCATCCAACAAATTGAAACAACTTGACATTTTAAGTAAAATCAATTAGATTCTAAAAAAAATCGATTTAGAATGTATATATAAAAGCAAAGAGAAAATAGATAATGAAATTCAATTACTTTGCCGCGGTAATGATTCAATATGAAATCGTTAAGTGTCGATTCTTCTTCTTGGAATTTAAGGACATAGAGAAAGATGAAGAAAGCATAGAAGAAAAAGAAAGCATAATAAAACCTAAAAAGGAGACAAGTGATACTGTGTCGGGGGAAGAAAATGAAGATTAAAATTACCGTTTTGTCATTTCTTTGTTAAATGATAAAAAATAGAATTATTGTACGAACCTTGACTCAAACCCGGGCTTAGCCAAAACTGAAGGCTTAAGGCACCTCAACTCACCGCTAGACCACAACACATTCTCGTCACTCAAACTAGTTTCTGATATTGGTCTTCTCATTATTTTAGTAAAGAAAAGGCCCACGTATTTTTATAGGCCCTATGCAATATTTGTTATGTGACTTCTTGGTTCAATACTTATAAATTTATAAGAAGTTACTAATTCTTTATTTTTGTTTCATAAACCCTTATTACTGATTTTATAAACCCTTATAATATCATATAACTGAGTTTTATAATGAGTTATAAGTGATTTTTCATAATTCTAATGCATTTTTTATAAATCCTTATACATTACAATATGAATGCATAATACATTAATTTTCTTTCTAATACCTTATTTTCTTATCACTAATTTTATAAAACTTTATAAGCCATTATAATATCTGAGTTTTATAAGGGGTTATAATCTATGAACCAATTTTTTTATGCTTCTTTGCAAATCATTATTCTTTGCAATGTAAACTCTTATTACTGATTTATAATACTTATAAATTAAAGCAGAACCATAAAAAGAAATTCATAAATCCAAGTTATATTCTCATGCACTCTTATAACATTCGGATTTCTACAAACAAAGTTTATTAAATACCTGAAAAACAGATAGTTATCCACACATTACTAGAAGCGATGATAAATTCTATTCATCTTCCCACTCATACTCACTGTAACTCCGAGAAGATATCAACTTCCAACTTTTTTCTGATGTTTGCAATGTTTTATGCACACAGCTTTATGAAGTCTACTATACGCATTTCATGGCACTCTATCATCTTAAATACATAAACTCCATTTTCTTCTATTTTTAGAACCTAAAACAAAAATGTGTTAGTAATATATTAGGCTAAAGAACATAGGAGATAACTTATAATATAATCGTTTTCGATCTATATATAAATCTATCATTTAAAATTTTATAAGTAGTTATAATCATCTTACATGTGGTAAACTGTAAGACACAACATTTTGAGTGAATTTACTTGTATCCATATTGATATCTTTGAAGATATAGCGAATCATAAAAGGAAGAACTATCGCATATGCATTGACGTAAGAGCTCACACTTGCATATGTTCTCTTCAGTGCTGCACAATTGAATGTTGTGATACTTCTCTTCTCCAGGTTGACTACAATTCCAAACCAATGCTTTTCTTCAACTGCAATAGCCAAATAGAGAAAGTTGATTTTCTTCTCTATGTTGTACTTGTCAAAACTACTTCCGAACTGGAAACATTCCTTGTCATCTAAAAACTCATCATAAAGTTCATCTATATCTTCAATAAATTTCACTCCAACAACTAAGGCATCTTTGATCAGAAACAAATCTCGATTGTCTCTCTTTCTCATTTTCAAGAATTCCAAACCTGCTTCAATATGCTGCTGAGACAAAAGTAACAATCATTCATGCAAAAGCGTTAATATAATGTTTCAAAGACGAATAAGAATATTTTACAATTGATTGTAAAGATGATTTTTTTCATATAGTCTAACCATTTTTAAAAGCTTTCTTCCTGGATTTTCAAGATCTGAAAACCCTTTTTCGTTCCTTTTTTTTTATTGATTATCAGTTTCATACATGAAAAAACATACTTATAAAATATTATGTAAGTATATATGTTTCATCTTATTAAATCTATAAGACCTAAAAAAAATAAACTTACTTGTACTTGTTTGATATTTTCCATTCTCTCATCTTTTCCTTTCTGGTTTAATCAACTAGTTCAAATGGATGAACTATTGGATGTTTCTTCCTCTCTTCTGGAAATAATGGCTATGTATTTGACCTCGTTCTCTTCTTCTTAGTACAACATTATCTATTTCAGTTTTTTTTCTTCTTCTTAAGTGGAAGCTCAACATCATCATTTAACTACAAATTTTACCAATAATTCTTCTTTTGTATATAAAATAAAACAATATACAGAACGTTTATAAAACAAACTTAGTCGTCTTGTTGTACCAATCTCTTTTTTTCTTCATTAGAGGTTGAAAAATAGACTTCTGACTAACATCTCTCAAAAGAATTTGATTCATGCAAAACGTTTTATTAAATTGTCAAAGAGAACTTATCAATTAGTAAATAGTTTACAAGGCTTTACAAAATACCTCATTTACCCCATTTCCAATATGACGACTTTCTTGGGAAAGAAGATAGAACTTAGGATTAGTAAATGTTGGAGTATGCGATGTAACCTGCAAACAAGTAGATGTTTAAACTTAATACATTAAACTTTACAAGGCTTTATTAAATATGTTAAATTTATACCCTTGTATCCAAGTTTGGAGTAGTGAATGTTGGAGTAGACGATGTAACCTACAAAAGTAAGAAATTAAATTATATAAACCCTTGTAAATTATTTTAAGATTTATACATATGACTTCTGTTTCATGCCACTTTTTTCTTCAATTTGTTCAGTGTCTTTTTCTGAAGTGATTATATTTGTATCTTCATTTTCACCAATAATATTCTCTTCCGAGAACTTGCTTCTTCAACACATATCTTTTCTTCATTTTCATCGTTTGGTGCACTTCTTCTACCATCATAATTTAATTCACCATCACATATCTGTTCTTCATTGTCAACATCTGGTGCACAATTTCTATCAAGAGAATTAGCTCCATTCTCAGGATCTTCTTTATTTAATGAATTGTGATGTGCCTTCAAAAACATTTATTTAAAATCGTTAGAGAAACTAACATATGAAAAATGAAAAGTAATTGATAAATTTATTTTCTTACCTAAACTCCCAAAAAATTCTCGATCTTCTCTACTCGCTATTATAAACCATTTGGATTAGCTTATCAAGTTTCCCGATGTTAGACTTTGAATGATTTGTATCTTTTCTTTGCTCCTTATCTTTCCTATGCTTTAAACCTTTCATGTGCTCTTCATATTTCATATGCTCTTCATCTTTCCTATTTTTCCCATGCTCTAAATCTGTCGAATGATCATTATCTTTGCTTTGCTCCTTATCTTTCCTACGCTCATCTTTCATATGCTCTTCATATTTCCTATGATCTTCATCTTCAACATGTTCCACATTCTCCCCATGCTCTACATCTTTTTCTTTTTCTTGTGATCTTGACCTATCTCTTATGTTGCAAAAAAAAATACAAATCATTTTTCTCAATCGCTTTTCTTCATTTTATATCCTTGTTGAACTAGTTTTACAACACTATCAAAGTCCATGTCATCAGGATCTGTTGGGTTCACCAAATGTTTGTATTCCCCAGCGAATCCGAGCATATTAACCACAATCTGTAAAAAATAAAATAAATTTCTTCATAAAACTCTTGTTTCTAAATTTATAAAACTACATTTACGAACTCTTATAAAACACCTAACATTGATATTTCTCCACAGATTTATTGCCAGAAAAAAACCTCTCTTATAAAACACCTAACCTTGATATTGCTCGCATATTTATAAAACCGTATAAAACTACATTTATAATCTCTTGTATATAAATCTCTCTTTTCAAACATTTTAAAATAATGAACAGATAAAGTTATAAATGTTTATAAAACTCACATTTTTAGTCTTCTCCACCTCTAACACTTGAGCAATTGTCGTTGAACTTGTTGAATCCCATTGTAGACACAAGGGATCTGAATAAGAGGTTTTTTCGCATGGTCTCTCAAAGTTTTACCAAGCGCTGGAACTGATGACATTGTCCGCATATTTACGGCCAGCACAAAACTGCTCACTCCATAACTATCGCTAATCCAAGAACTTGCACGTAGACTTCTAACACTTTTTTGACAGTACACTACAAGCAGTTTTACCCCAAGAAAATTTGGAAAACATATCATAGTTCCTATATTCCAACAACATTTCCTTTGGAATTAGAGAGTTCGTACTTTCTGCAATGATTATCCCTTCTGTGATTATTGCAATTCCAAGAGATAATCTTTTACTGCTTGTCATTTCTTTTGCTCTCTGTTTTAGCAATTCGTACAAGCTGCTCATTGTGTACTTTTCCCCCTTGCTTAGCATCCACAAATATGGTTTCATCCTTTTTTTTGTACTTCGACACTAGTCTTGTTCGATCTCTCACAAGCTAAGCCAGTTGTCATGAAGAAATCTCGCCTTGAAAACCTCATAGGTTGATCTGAGAATGTAAACCATAGAATTTTCCCTTTGTCAATATTCTTTGTTGCGTGAGAAAATGAAACAAATCTCCTGAAAATTTAACACTATTCCTTTTAGCCATCTTCACAATGCTTCCAATGTGTGAGTTCTCTATTTTAGCAAACTCTTCATTTCCTAATACATCAACAATTTTATGGACATAATCTATGTTGGAATGTTATATAATTACTTTTGGATTGTCTTTTAGTTCTGTTCCATCAAAAATTATCGCAAGTAATCTCATTGTTATGCAAAACTCATTACTACATAACTGAAAACCAATTTATAAAGGGTTATAAGTTTTTAATGCAATGTTCACTACAAGAAACTCTTTTCTTTTATATGCATTTATTCAAATATCAGGTCAAATTAAGCATCTGTGGTATTCGTAATAAAATCCTAAAATTACTTGAAACCCAGATTTACAAAGGGTCATAAATTTTCAAAAACTAAATTTTCACTATCGAAACTCTTTCTCTTAGATCCGACTATTAATAGGTAAATTTTTCTCTTAGATCGAAAGAACAAAATCCAAGAAAATACTTACAAGTTGTGATGCGTGCTGAGGATTCGACATTTTCGAGGTTTTGAGTCTCGATCTCGTCTGCTTCGTGAGATAGAATACCCTTGATCTCACCGCCATCGCCGTCGCTCGATCTTGTCGTCATCGCTCGATCTCGTCGTGTCGCCTTCGCCTTGCTCGATGTCGAAGCTTTCTCTCTTAAGAGGAAGATATAGGAATTTAGGTTAGAATTGTGAGAGGGTTATTTTATTCTTGTGCCTATTAACGATTTAGGTATTTCTGAAAATGTGCTCCTTCAAAATGTATATATGAAAAGTAGTACCAACTTTAAGGTACAATTGAAAATCTCCCTACAAATTATAATTTTTGTTACATAAAATCATTTAACTTAGAAATTAATTATGTGCTTTGAAAGCATGGATCAAAATCTAGTCTAATCTATTAAGTTATGAGAAATTGTTAAGAATATGAATATCATAAGTTAAGTAAATACCCTCAATCAAAAATATATTAACATTCAGATTTACACTTCAGTGATTATTATTTAGTGTTTAATGTTAAAGTAGTAGAGTTGAGTTTCTAAATGTTTTATAATATTTAGAAAAATTAGTTTAGTCTATTTTCATCCTAAATTTAGGGTATTTTTGAAAATAATCATTCATTAACTGTAAATTTTAAAAGTGGTATCAAACTTATGGTAGAACTGAAACTTTCCCTTAAATTAAAGTCCAATGACTATTTTATGTGTGATTTTTTCTTTGCATCATCCCTTAGAAAGTTTATCAAATTATACATAATTTAATTATAATATATTTTACTATCTTAACCTTTTATTTTAAATAAATAAACAATTTTTAGAAAAAACAATTCTAACAAAATCTACCAAAATCTTTCTTAAATCTTTTTAAAAAATTTTTTTGCAATTAATTATCATTAAATAAAGTTAGCAGTTAAAACTAATTAATATTTGATTTAAAAAAAAACTAAAATAATATAAAATATTTAGTAACAATTACAATTTAAATTATTATTTTTTGAAAATATATTTAAAAAAAAATTGTTAGAAGTTTTTAACTATTCATTTGTATTTCCAATAAAAATAAAGATATTAAAGTATAGCTAAACTATTAGATTTAAATCCTATTTTAAACTTTATGTGTTATATTTTAATTTTGAACTATCAACCACCGGTTCATCTAGATCATTTAGATTTCATGATATAACATATATATTTATACATGTAGTTTATCAAGTATCATTAACATGTTAAACCAATTTTATATAAATATATCCATACTAATTCAAATCTAATTAGTCATTAATTTTAGACCAATCCACAATGTATTTCAAATATAAAATCACATCTAATTAATAAACAACTCACTTATATACTAATATCAATATACTTATATAAATATACTTGTAAACAAAAAATACATATCACACAGTTATATATATTTCCATGATTATTTTTGATATCAACAAATTTATGTCAATAACATAATAATTTTGACTATATTATGAAAAATTTATATATAGTTTATTAATCATAAAATCATTCTACATAATATATAATTACAAATGAATGTTTATTATATAATACGTTAATATATTTGTGAATGTCATTAAAAATATACCATAACATATACGATTCCACAAAATTATAATTACTATATTTTTTTTATATTTTATTAAATAAGATATTTTCAAATATATAAACTAACCAATTTTTAAATTCCAAAATAATTCTAAAGAATATCTTAATAGTGTTATGAACCAATTGATGTGGATGCAATAACAATGAGGATTAGACCGAACCGGATTCGACCATGGATAAGATTGGTCCGACCAGAAATGAATCATACTCGACCAAAAGGAATATTCCATCGGCCATGGATGAATAAGGATCAACCAAGACTTTTCTTTTCCTATTAGATAATGTTTACCCTTTCCATGTTTATCTAGGAATGTTATCTTTCCATTTATCTTAATGACGGTCTAATGTAATCCCTATATATAAAGGGCACCCATCGATTGAAAGCAATAAGAATCAGAAGTTCCCCCATTCTTCTCTTAACACGTTATCAGCATGATACGTCTCTCATAAACCCTAAGCTAAAACTTGAAACTCATAAACCCTAAAACACCCAACCGTCAAGAACAAAAAGTCAGTCACCGGAAACCACCATACTATATCTCTCCCATCGATTCAATCTCTCTCTCCCTCAAAACCGGAAAACCCTAGACACTCGAGATCATCCGCGATAAGCACTACGTCCGCTTACATACTACACCCGACACATGATCACACCCTACAATCTGTGTTCACCCGACAAGTACCATAATCTCCACCCGATGGAGGTTTACCGGCTAACCACAGACACACGACCACAAGCAACACCCGATACACAACAGACCACCATCCGATAGCGATCAGCTTCTTATCCGATAGCAACCAAGCATCCAACCCGATAGCAACCAGCTCGATAGCACCAAACCCACAACCCGATAACATCAAGCTTGCTCTAGTCCACGTTCCGACTCGAAGCTCTCCCATTCTCGGTGGTCCATTCAACCCGATTGGAGGTTACGGTAATCCGGTTAACCCTAATTTATAATTTGATCTTAGAACTTTGCTATGTTTCTGGATAGTTTATGGAATCTCATCCTGATGACATAGGGTACAAGTCCATTGATTGAATTGCTTGATTGATTGATAGTCTGATTGCAAATCACATAGAAACCGGGTGCTAGGATTGTTAATCTACAAAACCTAAAATCAATTAGACTTGTTAGGTTGTTAAAAACCTTAATCATAAACATATTTATAATTCAATTAGGATTGCTAGAACCCTAAACCTAAATCAACCAATAACCCTAATTACGATCTAATTAGGTTTGCTAATTGTAAACCAATTAGTTTTAATTATAAAAATGAATTTGCTTGATTGTTTGATTGATTGATCACTTAGAAACTGCTTGTTAGGATTGTTAAAACAAAACCGATTGATTTTCTTGATTGTTTTGAATTAAAACCGACCACATGGTCTTAAAACATAAACCATCTAAGGTTGCTAGATTGAATCGATCATATAAACTCGTTAGGTTGATAGATTGCATTGCATAAATATCATACTGGCCGTATGGCAATGCATCATACATATAACCGACAATTGTTCATTGAATCACCATTGTCTTGATTGCAATTGAACTTAGAAACCCTAATGATAGGTTTATAAAATTCTGAATTCTAAAACACATAATTATATGGTTTCAGATGCCGAATATCAATAACTTGGAATATGCGGCCCTTAATCTATCTGGAGATAATTACCTCCAAAGGGCGCTTGATACCAAGATCATCCTTAAGTCTAAAGGACTCTGTGATAGTATAATAGATGACAATAATGTCAATGAGAATGATAGATACCGAGCCATACTAATAATAAGACATCACTTGGCCGAGAGTCTCAAGGATCAGTACTTGACAGTCGAAAATCCTCTCGAGCTCTGGACAGAGCTGAAAAGCAGATATGATCACCAAAGATCGGTGATCTTACTCAGAGCTCGTTATGATTGGACACACCTCAGAATCCAAGACTATAAGTCTGTGGATGAGTACAATTTCGCACTTTTTAAGATCGTTTCAAAATTGAAATTGTGTGGGGAAACGATTACGGATAAGGATATGCTTGAGAAAACCTTTTCCACGTTCCACACAAGCAATGTGTTGCTTCAACAACAATATCGTGAGAAAGGCTTCACCACTTATGTTGATCTTATTTCTTGTTTGCTCCTTGCTGAGTAGAACAATGAACTATTAATGAGAAACAGTGAAATGAGACCTTCAGGATCCACACCATTACCTGAGGCACACACAACCACTAATGCTGATAAAGAGGCAAACCACGTCCATACTAATAGCCAACACGGTCGAGGCCGTGGAAAATGGCAAGGACGTGGCCGCGGTCGAGGTTCTTATGGCCGCGGTCGAGGAAGCCCATACAGTCGAGACTATGGCCGAGATAGAGTCCAAAATAACTCGTATGGTCGAGAAAATGGACGAGGCCGAGGGAATCATTTCAAATTCTTACAGCCGACCAAATCAGTGTGGAATGAGTAATCATTGGGCAACGACTTGCAGGACTCCCAAACATTTATGTGATCTATATCAAGAAAGTTTGAAGGGAAAGAATCCTGAAGCCCATATGATAGTCCAAGATGATGAAAATGATTTTGATCATGATAAGGATGATTTAATAGAATATGAGATTTCTGATTGTCTCAAAGATGATAAATAAATTCGACATATGTAATCCTTGATTGTTTTTATTAAAACTTGTTTTGGTGTTTGACATTTCTATGATTCATTTCTATAATGTCATTTCCATGATTGTCATTTTTGTATTATTGATTGATAAATGACAATAAAAGGATAGTCAATCTAATATAGACCACGGCTAAAGCCATTGCCTAAAGGGGCACAAATTTATTCACCCAATAAAAGACCCATTGAGTTATAAATACTTAAGTATAGATGGTTTCCACATTGAAACAATGGGAAAAGGAAACAAAAGTTCCTTTTAAGACTATAAGAAAATTGCCTAAAGCCTTATAAGAAAAGTGGTCAAAGACTATACATATATACTTTGACCTAGACTATGCTAAGGATCAGTATGATAAAGGCAAAACCATGGTATCATGTATACCCACGAAAATTATACACTTTATGGCATGACTGGATTAGCCATCCAAGTCCAAACTTGATGCAAAGAAAATATTACAAATGGCACAAAGAGTTATCCCATAAAATCTCACGTTGTGTAACATGTGCACAAGGGAAACTCATTAGGCTCTATTGTTCCAAGCACCACGTGATTATAGTACGTCCATGAGGGGGAGTGAGGACAAACCGTGATCCATTAACATACAACAATCACGGGTGACAAGGTCTATGACCATGGTAAGACTTGGCCGAATTCTTTCAAATACAAAGGCCACTACCTAATACTTGAGGACACATTGATTTACATGTGTAATATGCATCAGGCCATATAAGTGAGCATAGATATTCTCATCTCAGATTAAGGGTCATAAACCAGACATATACATAAACCATCTTAAGAGAATCTGAATATTCCACCACAGACATATGTGCCGCTTAAGATGGAACCTCATAAGAGGATTGAGAATGAGAATATATGTTGGATGAAAATGTCTTTCTCCCACAATTTTAAAATGTCTTGAGCCAAACATGGGTGATCTAATTAGTGGCCAAGAACACATATTACATTGACCTCAGTAATCTGATCATCCAACATTAAAAGGGAGAAAATTATAAGCTGGTAAAGAGAAAAAGAGAATGGTATTAACAATTATTGTCTTGGCAAGATCCTCGGACTATTAAATATAAGACGTCTAAATGATATAAAAGCTAGCAGAACTAGATGCCAGACACATTGACCCGAAAAGTCATACCAGCTTGCACCAAACGAATTTGTTGTCCTAGAAGAGACACAATCAAGTTGCTACAGAGTCTATATAAAGATAGACCAATATGTTCCATAAGATAAAGGAACCTCAGAAGGAAAGATAAAGGTGCATAAAATGATAAATTCCCGAGGTCATAAAGGAAACCATCCCAGACATAGTAAATGGTCGACCAAAATATAAGATACCATACAATGGACTTTGGGACGCCAAAATCCATGGTACTTAAGGTGATTTGGGACTCCAAACACCATTATCTTAAAGGTCATAAGATTGCAATCAACTATGTTATGTGGAATACAATGGAACGCAGAAAAGAGTATCGATACCAATGATATACATAGCGCATACAAGGTAGCACTTGAATATAAAATATAAAGCAAGGATCATAAACCCACGTGTGAGTACTCATACATATAAAGGTTAAAATAAAACGTGGGGTTTAACTAAGATTTAAAGAATATATAGAAAAGATTGACGTATTGGCCATATAATGTCATCTGATAAACCAGTGGATAAATAGGTCTTGTGAGATAAAAGAAATTGTGAGATATATGATATGACCATATGATCTAAGGGATTCATATTCCTACTTAAATTATTTAAATAATTGCTTGATTACACAAGGATACTCACAGAGACCAAGGAACAGATTATAAAATGATATAAGATCTGTGGTGGATGCTACTACAATTCGAAATTGATAATGTGTGGAAAGAAATGATGATGTAGTAAGCAGTATATTAATCACTGGATAAATATAATAAAGGTACGATAAGGATGAGAAAAGAAATTCTCAAAGAATAGCTTTGTTCCTTAGCTGTTTATGGGCTGATGCAAAGCAGCTGCATATAAAATGGTCGACTGAATATTACTAAGTAAAGGAGTTCTATAAGAACAATCCAAAACAGTCCATATATTCATATAAAATGAAATTCCTTGTGTTTATAATAAACCAACTTATAGAAAAGTTGATTGGTTCTAAATGATATAAGTTGTCGATTGATCCTTAGACAGATTATGATCATAATATTTGGATCATTAGATTATGTATGGTTTATGGTTGGTCTATAATATAAGATGGTCATGGCCTTATTTAAACGGATCCGACCATGACCACAATGCCGACCATAACAGGCCATAACGGCCGTGGTCGAGGGCATCGGCATGGTCGTGGCTGAACATACAGCCATATGGTCGAAGTCTCTATAGCCGATCATACGGTCGCAGTAATACCTTATGGTCGAGAAAGTAAAAGTTGGGAAACCTATATGGCCGACTATATGACCAAGAAAGTTAAGGTCAAGAAACCAATATGGTGATCATACGGCCACAAGTATGCATACGGGCAAAGCCCATACGACCAAGAGATTTATGGTCGATGTACGGCTGATCATATGGTCGAGATAACTATGGCATACCATACGACCATATAAGACCATAACGGTCGAAGAAAGAAATAATTATAGCTGTGGTTAAGTAAGAAGGTCGTGGTGTATTCACTGAACCACAAGGCCCAACCACGAATGCAAAATTCCTTTGCCATAGGTGTCATATAGACAACCATTGATTCAAATGGCCGATCATATCTATATCAAATGGATATATTGATCACAACCATGATCCATCAGCATGTATATCAATATGATTGATTTAATATATAGCTGATGATAAAGAAAGGTAAAGAAAGGTTCTAAGAAACTAATGGTAACCATTATATATACTTTGTTATTTACAAGAAACAAAGGATTTAAGTTTGTTTTATACTAACCAAATTAACCAACCCAAAGAGGGGTTAAATGGTTTTTGCTAATACAGGTTTTTCAGATTTTCTATTTGTAAGATTACAAACAGGTTATTGATTTACTCATAGAGATACTGCAACCTCGTGGAGGTTTATGAAATAGACTATGGCCGTAACATCATCCAACCATTAGGAGGTATTGGCGATCCATGAGGCTAGTCGAGGGTACGTTTGACTACGGTCAATGATTCAGCACATTATGGTCGATAGTGGCATAACCGATGGCAAAGAAGAACCGACCATCATTTATGAAGACAATGAAGCGTGTATATCTCAACTGAAGATGGTTAGTCAAATATCATAGATCAACATATCCGACCATATGATGGAGTAGACGTCAAAAGAGGTTGTTCACCAAATCATTGCCAACCTCTACGTTCAGAAAGTTATACACAAGATGGGAATAAGACGATTGAAAGATCTATAGTGTTGCATTCATCAGGGGGAGTAATACGGTTGTACTTTTTTTCCTAACTATGGTTTTATCCCAAAAGGGTTTTACTGGTTAGGTTTTAACGAGGCAACATACCAAACATATTATAAGCTCTATATGGTTATAACATCCAAGGAGGAGTGTTATGAACCAATTGATGTGGATGCAATAACCATGAGGATTAGACCGAACCGGATTCGACCATGGATAAGATTGGTCCGACCAGAAATGAATCATACTCGACCAAAAGGAATATTCCATCGGCCATGGATGAATAAGGATCAACCAAGACTTTTCTTTTCCTATTAGATAATGTTTACCCTTTCCATGTTTATCTAGGAATGTTATCTTTCCATTTATCTTAATGACGGTCTAATGTAATCCCTATATATAAAGGGCACCCATCGATTGAAAGCAATAAGAATCAGAAGTTCTCCCATTCTTTTCATAACAAATAGTTGATTCTTTAGATTTTATTTATTGAATTTGTAACTAACATATCTTATATTCATTAATGTTTATAAATTTTCAGAAAAAAACTATTCGACTATAAATGGAATCACATATAGATTAAATCCAGTTTTAAACATATTATATATTTACTAATATATCCAACTAAAAAGCGTAAATAAAATAGTCAAAATGAATCCTTATTTTTCTTAAATATTTCAAACCATGTAAAATTGGTTGGAATAAGATTAGGGTTATTAGGTAAGGATGACTTATTTAGAGTTAGAGTTGGTATGAACTTCTCGCTGAGACTTCATATACAAAGACTTATATTCGGTTTTCAGAGCCCAATGACAACCTATGATCCTTATAGAATATAGAAAATGCAAACTTAAACAATCTATATGAAAATGAACCGCGCATGGTGCGGGTTCTATTCTAGTTTTAATTAAAACTAAAGGATCATTATTAATTTCCATAATCGTGTAACATTATTATTGCCTCGGATACAATTATATTGATATATAATTGGAAGATCGGTCTGCCCCAAAATGTCGTGGAAGTAGGCAGACGAATGACTCTTTATACCCTCTGAAGTACCAAAGAAAGTGCCATCCTCACCACGTAAGAAATGTATGTGGTTCCTGTTATTCCTTTTGCGCTACTGTTTTGTGGTAAAATGGTGTGTTCCTGTCCCCAACATCAGCCCACCGAACTCTGTAACGCTGCCTATAAAACTTCTGCTCAGCGGTGAGCAAAATATTTAGCTTTGCTCTCTCTTGATGCTCTTCAGCCACTAACCCTCATGTCCGGTCTGTAAGTAGCAGATGCTTCAGTCTTTCAACTTGTTTAGTTTGCTCTTTAACCCTTACAGATATACCGCTAAAATGTCTTTTATTAAGCCTTCTCAAGACTTTCTTCAACGCTTTCATAGAACGCAACAGCTTAAACTGATCCGAGCCAACGATAGAAGACAGGTTCCATGCTTCAGAAACTGAAGTAGCATATTCTGGGTTGTCAATAACATGATGAAAAAACTTGAACGGTTTGCGCACCCTATTTCTCAAGTTTGGAATCCGAAATAGACAAGGATAATGATCAGATTGCAAAGGTTCCAAAAACTCTGCATAAGAATCCGGAAAGAAAGAGCTCCAAGATTGGTCAATAAGAGCATGATCTATTCTTTTGGGGATTGGATTATCTTCTTGGTTGTTCCACCATGTGTATGGAGAGCCTTTAGTTTGCACTTCAAACAACTCAGCATCTTGAAGAGCCGTAGCCATTTCGTCAAGACCAGAATCATCTATAGAAAGTGACAGGTAAGATGAGTGGTTGGAAAACTTCAATATCTGGTTGAAATCACCAAATACTGTCCATGGAGAACTGCAGACCAGTGAAGAAGAATGCAGAGTAACAAGATTATCCCAGAGAGACCTAATGTCCTCTACTGTGTTATGCACGTCAACAAAATTTACTGTGAAGCTGACAGCCTCAGCCATAATGTATATTCCACGCGTAACAGACTGAGCCGTAGTATCATAAATAAAAACCGAAATAGATGGATCCCATGCAACCATAATTCTTCCCAAAGGGTGATGAACATGGTTCCCAAAAATTCTCCATCCTGTTGGGATCGCACTCAAAACTCTGGATTCATTATTAAGCAGAATATGCGTCTCCAGAAACGCTCCGAAAAGAGGTCTATGGATATTAATCCAATCCTTACACATTGTGTGGCGTCTTTCACTGTTCAGTCCACGTACATTCAACGCAAAAAAAAAATTATTATGGTTTTTATAAGTTTCTAGTGACCTTACGGCCCCTCTTCCTGCGATTAACCAAAAGGAAAGGTTCCTCCGAAGCTAACACAGTGTATCGGTTGCTACTCAAGATAACATCAGCCTTTTCCTTCTCTACGCTTCCTGATAGATTCATTGAAGACCCTGCGTTACTATCTACTCCAGTAACCGGGTTAACATCTCCTTCGGACTATCTTTTGGTAGAGACTGATCAACTTGAGCCTCATATACTACATCTTTTGAACTAGGTGCCTTGTCCAACTGATTTACTGAAGTAACCACCAGAATTTCACCTTCCTCAGCTTCTGAACTTGCTGCCTTGTTTAGAAACTTTTCTGAAGTATCTTCCCGTATTTCACCTTCCTCATCTTCTGACTCACGAGTAGATGCTTGAGGAACGGAAGGCATATACACGGTCCTAGGACGGCCTGGACGAGACTGATGTCGAGACCGTGATATACCAACTGAGACGCTTCTAGGACGGTGATTTGAGGTACTTATGTCATTAGCTACAACCCGGCATCTGTCAGAGGAGTGGCCATACGGCTTACACGTTTCAAACTTCACTAGCAACTGTTGGGCCTATTATTTGTGAAAAGAAATGGAAAACCTTTTTGGCTTTAATGAATGAAACTTAAAATGTCCCACATTGGTTAGAAAAGGGGATTTTGAGTTGTATATATATGACTCTTTGATAGCATAGTGTAAACAGCTGAGAGAGAGGAGGCACCCCACGCGCGCCGCCGCCGCCGTCCGGCCGGGTCGGCTCACGCGTGGGCTTGGGCTTGGGCTTGGGCTTGGGCTTGGGCTTGGGTAAATGTGGCCCTAGGGCCACTACAAGATGTTCTTTTTGGGCCCAATTAAGCTTAACGTTTTTGGCCCATTTTACACCCAAAAAACAACATGCATTTCGTTTTAAAACGACAAGTAATTTGTCTACAAAATAAAAACGTCATGCAGTTTTAATTTAAACGAGAAGAAAAAAAATCAGAGATTCTTGGGGAATAAGTTTCGCAACTCAACTTCCCTCGATCTCCGCGAGATTTTTGCCCACGTGCAGCAGCTGTTGCGGGAAGTGGCTCTCTTCGTTCTCTTTAAATAAACCCGACTCCTCCTCTTCATTTCAACACTTTTTCACATCGATAACGAAAACCAGCAATCTCCTGCGTAAGTTTTTAGAGAGTGTTTCGTAGATCATTAGTTCGTTAGGGACGTTCACGAGTGAAGCGTGAATCGTCCATCATGGTTGTATCCTGGGCTCTAATTCGTACAAGTCCGTCTCACTACGAGCGAATATTAAGAGTTAAGGAAAGAGATTCGTCTCGACTCCATGGTTTAATTCTATTCGGTTTTTATCTCGTCTTTTGAATCGAATATTTCCTTAACATCGTTTTATTTATATCGTTTGTATTGATTCGGTTTTCCGGCTTCTACAGTCTTAACTCTTAATCGCTTCTATTACATATAAGCTTTAATCGGATTGATCTTAATACGTTTTTATAAAACGATTTCAAGGATTTCTAAAACGGTTATTTTTTTTATGTCGGAACGGTGTTTGCGATTTGCTTTACGCACTTCCGCGAAACGTTTCTTAATTATTTGAAAACGGTTTGCGTTTTGCTTCCTAGCACTATCGCGAAACGTTTCTTCTTTATCTGAAAACGGTTTGCGTTTTGCTTCATAGCTCTATCGCGAAACGTTTTTTTTATCTGAAAACGGTTTGCGTTTTGCTTCATAGCTCTATCGCGAAACGTTTCTTATTTATCTAAAAACGGTTTGCGTTTTGCTTCATAGCTCTATCGCAAAACGTTTTTATTACATGAATCAAAAAAAAAATGTTATAAAAACGATTCGTTTTCACAATAGCTTTCCAAAGCATGTTTGTGAAACAATCTACAAGTCTACACAAACGATTTCTGCGAACGCTTTAAGCGAGTTTGCAAAACGTTTTTTCAGACTTATATCGATATGATTTGGTGGTTTGTAACGCTTTAAGCGATCTAATAAAAACACCAAAAATGACAATCGATCTTAAACTATTATTTATTTGAAATAATATGTTATTTGTTGATTGGAGTCTAATCCGCTTTCATGTTTTCTCAACAGAAAAATGACGGATGTTAACAACACCCCCATTGACACCACCATTGATACGCAGACTCCACTCAACGCTGCTCAAAGTGATGCAACCATGACAACTGTTGATGCAACAACAACAACCGCTGCAACAACGACACCTACCCTTCCAGTGGGAAATGTTGCTGATGAAACCACACGCCGAAGCCTGTTCGGTGCTGGTCTCTATCAAACGGGTCCTATTCAAGGAACCACAAGTGCTCCGGTTGTAGTTCCAACTCCTCCGACTGTACCTAGCTTGATCACTCAAGGATTAATGCCAGAAAAGTTTGATGGCAAAGGCTTCAAAACGTGGCAAAAGAAGATGATGTTCTTCCTGACAACAATGAAGCTGGATAAAGTCATCCAGGAGGACAAGCCCCTTGTCCCTTACGGGATTGATGATGTGTACACTCTTGCATGTGTTGATAGTTGGATGCAATCCGACTACATCTGCAAAGGATACATTTTGGGTCGCCTTATTGACCCATTGTACCAAGTCTACTGTGAGATTCCCACGTCAAAAGAACTATGGAGATCACTGGACAAGAAGTACAGAGGTGAGGACGCTGGATGTCAGAAGTATGTGGTTGCAAAATTCCATGACTTCAAAATGGTGGATTCAAAACCCATAATGGATCAGGTGGAAGCATTTCAGCTCATTTGCCATGAAATTGCTGCTGAAGGAATGTCCATCTGTGAGACATTCACAACTCTCAGCTTCATCCAAAAGCTTCCTCCAAGCTATGCAGAATTCAAGAACTACCTGAAGCACAAAAAGAAGAAGATGGGACTTGAAGATCTCATTCAGAGGCTTCAGATGGAAGCCAGGAACCGAAATGATGACAAGCTGCTCCAAGCTAAAGAGCATAGTGTCAACGTGGCTGAAATGAAAGGTAAAGGAAAGGCAATTGCCCGATCTCCTGCAAAACCTTTCAAAACAGCTGCAAATTTGAAAGCTTCTGGTCCAAACTTCAAGAAGAAAGGCATTGAGATCAAGGCAAATGTGGAGAAATTCAAGGGAAAATGTCACTACTGCCACAAAGTTGGTCACAGGACTACTGAGTGTCGCAGCAAGATCAGAGATGAGAAGGCTCAGGCGAATCTCACTGAAGAAGATCTCGTTGCAGTGGTGACTGAAGTCAACATGGTTGAAAGCAACAACCCTAAGGAATGGTGGTATGACACTGGTGCCACTACACACATTTGCACTGATAGGGCGATGTTCAGCACCTACCAGAAAAGCAAGACTCAGGAGAAGCTGTTCATGGGGAACACTGCAGTCTCCAAGATTGAAGGCCGCGGCAAGGTGGTTCTGAAGATGACATCTGGACGTGAAGTCACTCTGCAGAATGTGAAGCATGTGCCTGACATGAGGAAGAACTTGGTCTCGGGAACCTTGCTCAGCAAGAATGGATTCGCCACAACTCTTGAGGCGGACAAGCTCGTGATTAGGAAGAATGGGATGTATTTGGGAAAAGGGTATGTTAAGGATGGACTGGTCAAGATGAATGTAATGACAGTCCTTCCGAAAATTGTAGCTCCAAAAGTTTCAATGAATAAGAAAGAGCCAGTTGCTTATTTGGTTGAGTCTTTTAATATATGGCATGAAAGATTAGGCCATGTAAACTACAAATCGATACAAAGATTAATGAATCAAAACTTAATCCCAAAATGCAAAACAAGTAAACAAAAATGTGAAGTATGCGTACAGGCTAAGCTCACAAAAACACCCTCACCTCGTGTTGAAAGAACTAACAAACCTCTAGATTTAATTCACACAGATTTATGTGATTTAAAATATATACAAACTAGAGGTGGGAAAAAGTACTTTGTGACCTTCATAGACGACTGCACAAAATATTGTTATGTATATTTATTACATAGCAAAGATGAAACCTTAGAAAAATTCAAAGAATTTAAACTTGAGGTTGAAAATCAGCTTAAAACAACTATTAAAATAGTTAGAAGCGACAGAGGAGGAGAGTATGATGGTCCATTTAATGCATTTTGTAAAGAACATGGAATAATTCATCAAACTACAGCTCCTTATTCACCAGAATCTAATGGAGTTGCTGAACGCAAAAATCGAACTCTAAAAGAGATGATGAATGCAATGTTGCAGGAATCTGGGTTACCCCAGAACATGTGGGGGGAAGCGTTGCTTACCACTAATTATATCCTCAACAAAATTCCACACAAAGTAACTGGCAAAACTCCATATGAACTATGGAAAGGTAATTTACCTTCGTATAAATACCTCAAAGTGTGGGGGTGCTTAGCAAAAGTTGCGGTACCGCCACCAAAGAAGGTCACTATTGGACCTAAAACAGTGGATTGCATCTTCATCGGATATGCAAATAATAGTAGTGCATATCGGTTTCTGGTACATAAATCTGAAATATCAGATATTCATGAAAATACAGTAATGGAATCAAGAAATGCATCATTCTTCGAAAATATTTTTCCTTGCAAGGAAAAACAAGGTTCAAAACGAACTCGAGAAGAAAGAGACGAGCATAATATTTCAGAAACTGAGTCAAATGTAGAAATATCTGTTAATGATATTTCAGAAAATGAAAAAGATGAACCTAGAAGGAGCAAAAGAGCTCGAAAGGAAAAATCTTTTGGTGAAGATTTCTTAATGGCATTTTTAGTAGAAAATGATCCAAAAACCTTGGCAGAAGCCATGTCCTCACCAGACGCTCCGTTTTGGAACGAAGCCGTCAAAAGTGAATTTGATTCTATCATGCAAAATTATACATGGTATATAACAGATTTACCACCAGGCTGCAAAGCATTAGGGAATAAATGGATAATGAAGCGAAAGCTAAACCCTGATGGAACACCTGGTTTACACAAAGCAAGGCTTGTAGTTCAAGGATTCCGACAAAAAGAAGGCCTTGACTATTTTGACACTTATTCTCCAGTAACGAGAATAACCTCAATAAGGCTGATGATAGCAATCGCAGCTTTAAGAGACCTAGAAATCCATCAAATGGATGTAAAAACCGCATTCCTAAATGGTGATCTAGAAGAGGAAATTTACATGAAACAACCTGAAGGCTTTGTTATTCCTGGACAGGAAAACAAAGTATGTCGACTTGTAAAGTCACTTTATGGGCTTAAACAAGCTCCTAAACAATGGCATGAAAAATTTGATAATGTAATGATGTCAAATGGTTTTAAAATTAACGAATGTGATAAATGCATATACTACAAAACTACCAAAAATGCTTATGTTTTGCTATGTTTATATGTAGATGATATGCTCATTATTGGAAGCAATAAAGATATTATCAATCACACAAAAAACATGCTCAAAGGAAAATTTGAGATGAAAGATATGAGATTAGCAGATGTTATTCTCGGGGTAAAAATTACAAGAAATTCAAATGGAATTATCTTAACCCAATCTCATTATGCTCAAACAATATTAGAGAGATTTAAAAACTACTCTAATAGTATGGCAAAAACTCCGTTAGATCCCCAAATGCACTTGACAAAGAATTCAGGTGAAGCGGTTTCGCAAAACGAGTATGCACGAGTGATTGGTAGTCTCATGTACTTGACCAATTGCACTAGACCAGATCTAGCGCATGCAGTAAACGTACTTAGTCGATATACAAGTAATCCAGGTCATACACACTGGATAGGTATAACAAGAGTACTTAATTACTTGCGCTACACCAAAGATTTTGGGCTTCACTATGGTAAAGAACCAGCAGTTTTAGAAGGATACAGTGATGCTAACTGGATATCAGATTCTAAAAACTCAAAATCCACAAGTGGATACGTCTTTACACTAGGAGGGGCAGCAATATCATGGAAATCTACCAAACAAACAGTGTTAGCCATATCCACCATGGAATCTGAGTTTATAGCCTTAGACAAAGCAGCAGAAGAAGCTGAATGGCTTAGAAATTTTTTGGAAGATATTCCTATGTGGGAGAAACCTGTGCCAGCCATACGAATACATTGCGATAGTCAATCAGCTATAGCTCGGGCTCAAAACAATCTCTACAATGGTAAATCTCGTCATATTAGAAGACGACATAAAACCATTAGACAACTTATCTCAAATGGTGTAATCACAATAGATTATATCAAATCGGCTGACAACCTAGCATATCCATTCACTAAAGGTTTGCCACGAGATAT
This sequence comes from Moricandia moricandioides, assembly GCA_905132885.1. Classification (NCBI taxonomy): domain Eukaryota; kingdom Viridiplantae; phylum Streptophyta; class Magnoliopsida; order Brassicales; family Brassicaceae; genus Moricandia; species Moricandia moricandioides. The sequence continues at coordinate 50,694 of CAJHQQ010001697.1, forward strand.
AATTGCTAAATCATCAAAAGGAATGGGTTTAAAGCCTATAATAAATGAGGATGCTTGATTGCAACCCTACCTATCATGACTGGAGATCCCAAGACGTAGGTTCAAAGGGAAAACAAAATCAAACAAAATCTACCAAAAGCACTTTGAGACTATGATCTCTACCCAACTCCTAAGATGATAAAGTGCTAATGTGAGAAGGATAAGCATAGACTTTTAATGATTCCATAGCTTCTAAAGCGAAGTATTACTCAATACTTTTCATGGTCAATCACCTAATGAGTGTGAAATGAGGCCGTTTCTAGGAGAATGAATGCAAGGCTATATTCTCTAAGTTCACTCATGAAAACCAGGAATAGTTCAGGGCCACAATGAACACAATAGAGAACTAAGTTCTACGAGAAAATGAAGCTGCGTTATACCTGTTGTCTTGGTTTACATAAAACACCGGTTTGTTCAAGACATCATGTTCACCTTCTGGTAAAGTAAACTCGACAGATATTAACTATGAGTGGTTCAAGGCTTAAAAATGCTACCAACTCAAACACAGTGAATTTTTCGCAAACACTCTCGATAAGTCTATCTAGTCTAGTAAAGATTATAATAAGTAGAGTAAGTAGAGTCTATCGAGTTTGCATTTAGTCTGCATATGTTTAGAGTCATTTCTATTCATGTGGGGGATTGTTGGGCCTATTATTTGTGAAAAGAAATGGAAAGCCTTTTTGGCTTTAATGAATGAAACTTAAAATGTCCCACATTGGTTAGAAAAGGGGATTTTGAGTTGTATATATATGACTCTTTGATAGCATAGTGTAAACAGCTGAGAGAGAGGAGGCACCCCACGCGCGCGCCGCCGCCGCCGTCCGGCCCGGCGAGGGCGTGGGCGTGGGCGTGGGCGTGGGCGTGGGCGTGGGCTTGGGCTTGGGCTTGGGCTTGGGTAAATGTGGCCCCAGGGCCACTACAAGATGTTCTTTTTGGGCCCAATTAAGCTTAACGTTTTTGGTCCATTTTACACCCAAAAAACAACATGCATTTCGTTTTAAAACGACAAGTAATTTGTTTACAAAATAAAAACGTCATGCAGTTTTAATTTAAACGAGAAGAAAAAAAATCAGAGATTCTTGGGGAATAAGTTTCGCAACTCAACTTCCCTCGATCTCCGCGAGATTTTCGCCCACGTGCAGCAGCTGTTGCGGGAAGTGGTTCTCCTTAACATCGTTTTATTTATATCGTTTGTATTGATTCGGTTTTCCGGCTTCTACAGCAACCAATGATAAGTGACAGATATCTCAACTTCTCTACCACTTGAGAATCCCAAAATGATTTTAGTTGGGTGTACCTTTGTCAAGTCAACCCTCACATACATCCTAGCAACTTGGAAATTCTCCTTCTTTTTTGTTTCAGGAGCAAGGGACACTGGTTTGCCCACTGCCGTAACCAGCCTGCTAAAATTTTCTTGATTGAAAAGTAGGTATGGAACATTCCTCAGCTCAACCAGAACAACAGCATTTGTTAATGGCACATTATCTGGTTCGAAATCTGGTGAACAGGGTGCTACGAACATCAGAAATCCTGCAATATTCCAGCAAGTGTGAGATATTAGCTTCTCCCGTGTCTTAGGATTAGAAACCTTTATCAGAGAACCACCATTGCCTATATTGTGGACAAAGATTCGAGGAACTGACTTTGCCCATATAGCATTGACCACACCAATAATTCTTCCCATTGATGGAATATCTCCTTGAAATCGAGCAAAGATGAACTCTTTGAATTCCTGTGTAACGGCCTACCCCGTCGAACCGAGGGATCAGCCGGCCCTGCAGTGCACCGACCCTAACCACTCCCCTGTGATACAACCTGCCCAAAATCACCCATAGGCATCGGCTCACACATAGGTTATTGGTGAGGTGCGAACCCAGGACCTCACCTTTTAACAACTCTCACAAAGAGAAGCTGCCACCAATTGATACCAAATGTTGAAACCCGTGTTTTCGAAATCATAAAATAATAACAAAATAAATAAATAATCTGAAATCTCATAAATAACTCGAAACACCATAAATCCAAAGATAAAATAAACTGAATAAATGTCGATAATAAAATAAAATAGAAGTCTGAAAATAACACGAGAGAAATCAGTCCAAAAGCATCAATCCAATAGGATCACTCTTGCTCGTCAGTCTCACCTGAAAGAAGGAAAAATGAAGAGGGGTGAGCAACAGGGGAGTCACTCAGTGAGGTATGGGATGCTAGACACGCAAACCACTGACTAAATAAATAAAACTCCCACTATGGAAGTTTAGCTCTAACATGAACAAACACGACGCCTATGGCATCACACAGAACAAACAATGCGCTGATAGTGCATAGCTAGCTCATACACCCTGCATTCTCCTCATACGGATATACGACATCATATAAGCATCGCTAGCCTAGACATCTCTGGACCCCCGCCCGTAATCGATAAGCGTCGAATGCACACGTCTTTGCACCATGCCCCACACAAATATGCGTCAATAGCCCAAACGTCTCTGAGCCCCCGCCCTCGATATGCGTCGATAGCCCGGATGTCTCCGAACCCCCGCCCTCATAAGCATTGCTGATCCAGATCTCTCTGAACAGCCGCCCTCATCACATAGTCCCTACTCATAACTATGTATATATATATATATATATATATATATATATATATATATATATATATATATATATATATATATATATATATATATATATATATATATATATATATATATAACATCATTTAACATCACTCAATCCATATCAAGTTGAATCCTCTAGACCTCTAATTCCGGTTTACATTGAATCCTAACTATCACACAATTCAATCAAACGGAACATGTTTCGAAACTAAACGACGATAGAAGAATTCTATACTAGTAACGGGATTTACGAAATAGACACTCACCTTAGAAATATGGAAAAGTGGTATTTATGAAATTCTGCTCCTCAAATGGACTCCAAATTTGAAATCAGAGCAAAAAATCGAGTCATAACGCTCTTCGAACGGTCATAAACGGATAACCGGTGATCTGGTCAAAAAGTCAACCTGTAGGTCAAATGTCAACCCGGTCAACTCTGACTCAAGCCGGTCAACCCTTGACCAAATTGAAATCAAACTGAACCAATCGGTTTACCCTAACCGGATTCGATTTCAATTGGACCAATCTGTTTACTTAAACAAAACAAATCAATTTTAAATAACCAGCCGGTTTAATCTAATTCAATTTCAATTTTTAATAACCAACCGGTTTAGCAAACCGAACCAAAATCGAATCAACCCATCTAGATGACCCAGTCACCGAGTTGACTCGCCGAGTCACCAGCGACGGTCACCGGCGGTGGCGGCGGAGGGACAGTGGCTTACCAGAGTCAACGGCGGCGGCGAGCAGCGGCGCGTGACGGCGGTGCGGTGGCGCGTGACGTTGGAGCGGCGGTGCATGGAGGCGGCGCGTGAGATCCACGCCCGGCGCGTACGGCAAGGGGCGGTGACGCGTTTCGCACACGCGCTGAATGCTTCAGGAGAGTGGCGGCACGTGCGGGCGCGTGGGAAGGTGTTTCCGACTGATCTTCGGGCTCCGGACTCGTCTTGATGTCACGAACACGATGGTGGCCTTGGATTCATTAAAACCCACACAATTAGAGAGATACGATCGATTTTCTAAATAGAAATAACATAACACACGGCCACAACGGTTTTCGGAGGTTACCTTTGACGATTTCCGGTGGTGAGGTGTCCGATCTCGACTTTGGCGACGGTGGCTGAGGTTGGTCGGGTTCAGATCTCCTTGACGGCACAGATTCTGCAGAGGTTCAACGCTTTTAAGTTTTCTGAATAAAATAATCTGCAGGGACTACCATTTATAAGAGTTACCTAGGTTTTCCAGCAAATTAAATGGGCTTTGTTGGGTCCTAGGATTTGGGCCGTTACAATTCTCCCCCACTAATAAGGAATTTGACCCCGAATCCAGCTCCTGGTCCGACTGTCCCATATCAGCCTGAAACAGCTCTGGGTAATCCATCCTCATCTGAGTCTCATTCTCCCACGTATCCTCATGGATTCCATCTCTCTCCCAACAAACCTTGACCATCATGGTCATCATTCCCTGCACTACTTTTACTTGCCGATCCAAAATCTCAACTGGTTTAAAAGGTGTAGACAAATTTTTGCCGAGATCACATGGTGGCTGCTGCAAAATGAGCTATGGTTCTCTTACGACCTTCCTCAACACTGATACATGGAACATATCATGGAAGTCTGACAACTCCGCTGATAACTGCAATCTATATGCCACTGCTCCAATCCGCTCCACAATGGGGTACGGTCCCATATATCTCGGTTTAAGCTTCTTTCGCTTACGAGTCTTAGATCCTCCCTGAAATGTCCTCATCTTCAGGTACACTAAGTCTCCCACCTGAAACTCCAAATCTTTCCGGCGCTTAACTGTGTAACTCTTCTAACGGTCATGGGCTTCCTTAAGCCGACTTATAAGCATCTCCACTTGCTCTACCATCTCCTGAACCATTGCTGGTTCTATGACACGTCGTTCCCCCACTTCTGTCCAACAAAGTGGTGTACGACAAGGCCTACAATAATGAGCCTCATATGGTGCCATCTCAATACTCGAATGGTAGTTGTTATTGTAGGCAAACTCTGTTAAAGGTAAATACTTTCCCCATCTCCCTTCCCAATCCAAAACACAAGCCCTGAGCATATCCTCCAAAGTCTGAATAGTCCTCTCTGACTGCCCATCTGTCTGCGGATGATAAGCTGTACTCATATGGACCTTTGTCCCAAGCTCTCTGAAGGCTCCCCAAAATGCAGATGTGAACTTTGTGTCTCAATCAGATACAATACTAACATGAACTCCATGCAACCTCACAATCTCTCTGATATATATTTGTGCTAACTGATCAGCTCCATCTATCTTCTTGATTGCTAGGAAATGAGCACAATTGATGAGTCTGTCCACAATCACCCAAATAACATTTTTCCCACCATAGGTTATCGGAAGCCCAGTCAAAAAATCCATAGTCACCATGTCTCATCTCCACTCTGACAACGGCAGGTTCTGCAATAACCCACTAGGCACCTGATGCTCAGCTTTAACCATTTGACACGTCTGACACTGCGATACGAATGTAGCAACATCTTTCTTCATACCAGGCCAATGATAGTAGCACTTCAGATCCCTATACATCTTAGTATTTCCCGAATGGATAGAAAAACTTGAGTGGTGTGCTTGCTGTAAAATTTCATTCCTTAACAGCTTATCGTTTGGCACACAAACTCGATTCCGGTACATGTACATCCCGCTCGAAGCTGTATGGTATCCAATACTCTCACTCTCTATCTGCTTACCCAAAGCCGCATCACTATCCTGAGCTTTGCGTATCCTCCACAATAAATCTGCATGCTCTAAGGCCTCAAGACCAGTTTTTTCTCCCTCAATAGTAACTGCACACAGTCTGAGATTAGAAAGTGTCCCACTAAGCTCATGAACCTCCTTGGTTCCTGAAACATCGCTCCGCCTGCTTAAGGCATCTGCCACTTGATTGGCCTTACCCGGATGATATGTGATATCCAAGTCGTAGTCTGCTAACAACTCCATCCACTTTCGCTGTCTCAAATTCAGGTTTGCCTGAGTAAAAATATACTTCAATGAGGATATGCACCTTTTCTCCATACAAATACGACCTTCAAATTTTTAGCGCAAATACAACTGCTGCTAACTCCAAGTCGTGAGTAAGGTAATTAGCCTCGTGAGGTCTCAACTGACGTGATGCATAACGCAATGACATGACCTTCCTACATCAATACACATCCCAGACCAGTACCTGATATGTCCGTATAAACCTCATAAGGTATCTCGGGTTTAGGAAGTACCAAAACTGGTGTTTCCATCAACTGCCGCTTCAACTCGGTGAAACTCCTCAAACAAACTTATGTCCAAACAAACTTGACGTCTTTGCCTGTTAATTGCGTCATCGGCTTTGCGGTACTGGCAAAACCCTTAACAAACTTCATATAGTATCCTGCCAATTAAACTGCAGATCAATTGGTGACAGCTTCTCTGTGGGAGAGTTGTTAAAGGGTGAGGTTTTGGGTTCGAGTAGCGCCAAGTTCACCAATAACCCACTTGTGAGTAGAGGCCTATGGGTGAACTTGGGCAGGTTGTATCACAGGGGAGGGGTTAGGGTCGATGCGCTGCAGCACCAGCTGAGTCCCACAGGGGAGGGCTGTCATATAAAAGTCGACTTTTATGGGTGAGGTCCTGGGTTCGAACCTCACCAATAACCTATTTGTGAGCCGAAGCTTATGGGTGAATTCGGGCAGGTTATATCACAGGGCAGGGGTTAGGTCGATGCGCTGCAGCGCCAGTTGGATCCCACAGGGGAGGGCTGTCACATATGTTACGCCTGACCGCCCACGGCTAATGGGCCACCCACACCCGCTCTCTCAGTCCGTAGGCCCCATCCTGTTCCAACGGTCGATGAGTAAATTTTCCAAGGCTCGAAATCATTGTTTACTGACCCTACAATCACCACCCGACTTTTCCCCATGTTTTGGCCTCACTCACACGGTATCGCGAATCACTTCCCGATAGGCCACCCATCCTTTCACTACTCCACCTCAAGCACGCTTAGCCATGGAGTTCTAAACGGATGTGTGATAGAAAAGGTAAGTCAACTATGGTGACATAGGCAGTCAAATCAATTCTCTAATGCCTTTTTCATATAACAGAAATCGGGATGTTACAATTCACCCCCACTCACAGAGCGCAACTTCCTCGTTGCGCACCATAACAGGTCTCAAGACGCCTCTCGGGTCTGAACCGAGATGGCTAACCAGCTCTGATACCACTTGTAACGCCCCGACCACCCACGGCTAATGGGCCACCCACACCCGCTCTCTTAGTCCGTAGGCCCCATCCCGTTCCAATGATCGATGCGTAAATTTTCCAAGGCTCGAAATCATTGTTTACTGACCATGCAATCACCACCCGACCTTTCCCCGTGTTTTGGCCTTACTCACACGGTATCGCAAATCACTTCTCGATAACCCATCCTTTTACTACTCCAGCCGACGCACGCTTAACCCTGGAGTTCTAAACGGATGTGTGACAGAAAAGGTAAGTCAACTTTGGTGACATAGGTAGCCAAATCAATTCTCTAAAGCCTTTTTTATATACCAGAAATCGGGATGTTACATCCTGTTTTGCGGCGTTTATGTTCTCATCAGGTATAAGCACGAAAAGAACCCCTGAAACATGCTCTGACGGAGTACCAATCTCTTCCAGATCTGCGGATGCCTTGAGAAGTGTAGCATAACTTTTGGCCTCTGGAGCAACTGTACTTTTCACTGCCTCAACTACAATGGTTGTATCCTCATCAGAAACAGGAACCGAAGCTGGGGCCTCGTTAATAGGCACACCAATGTCAAATTTCCTTGATTGTGAGTTGGTATCAACATCCCTGAGCAACAAAGACACAGTAGAGCCTGCGGGATTCGCAGATGGAACCGCTTCCATTGAAACTGAAGTTGGTAGATCTAAATCACTGCTCGTCTTTCCAAAAGACGATTGAGAGACAGGTGACACAAGATTCAGAGGGGCTGAGACTGATTGGACCGCATCGGAGGTCACTTTACCATCAGAGGAAGGAGCAACCTCATCAGCCACTATCGTGGCAATTATTGCATCTGGCAATTACTGCATCGGCGCTAGAAGCACCGGCGAGAGGAGGTAGTTCCTTGATCGATTTCGGTAGGGACCAACCTTTAACGGTTCTCCCGAATCGAGCAATTTTTTACGAGCCCTTGGAGGGGAGCTTGTGCTTCTTCTTGAGATTCATGGAGCAAAGATACAAAAAAAGAAGAGGGGAGGTGGAGAGTACTCGCCGGAGTGGCGTGAGGGCCCCCGAAGGCGGAGCAAAGTTAACGAAACCTTAATCCTATCGCAATCGCTTGAGTCAAACTGTTGTGGGTTAACTTTTTATAGTGACTGATCCCACCCCGAAAGGCTCCGCATCTAGGAAAATTCTATTGCGTCTTAGAAACCCGTGGGCCATATGTGACATGATTTTTTGGAAAGGTTTCAGTACCACCCCGCTGACAGAGAGTCAAACTCGCAACCTCTGCCAGTCGTGTGTGAGAATCTCGTTGATACTACTAGGCCATCAGCGATATCTCTAAAACTTTTACTAATTTCCATACACAATTGGAGGGATGTTCCAGATTTGATATTTGATTGAGATCTTTGTAATATTTTATATTTTATTGAGATCTTCAGTTATATTCTAGGTATTAAGTAAATCAGATGACATGAAGTTACAAAGAAACATCTAACAAAGTGGTGAGTAGATTGCTTTTGCATAAATAAGAAAATAATAAATAGATGATGCAATAATAAAACTGAATCTGTTTACCAATATCTTTATAGAATTGGACCATAATAAGTACAAAAGCATTTTATTATCTACACCAAGTAACAAAAAATATGTTAAAGAACTTCAAAGATTACATATATTTTAATAAATCATGAAACTTACAAAACGAAGAACAACATTTAAAACATGTCTAATAAGAATATATTCTTAGAAAAACTTCAAACCTTCTATTAATATTAAATGTACCTAATAAATGGCCAACTAGATATAGAAATATCGAGAAAATTTAATTCTTCCAAAATTAGAATAAAATAGTTAAAGCTGAAGTAATATTAAAGTTGGAATATAAAAAAAATTATTAATAAAATTTCACTTAATAAAAATAAAATGCAAATTATTAAATTAAAAAAAAAAGCTAATATTATTATGATCTTATAACATGATGGATCGATTTATGGTTATTGTTGACTTTTTTTGCGGGCTATATTTTATCAAACATTCAAACCATATTGTTGAGGTTAACAAAAAAATAACTCATTTTAAAAAAAAAAATATTGAATAATGAGATTAAAAAGAAGAATTATTTAAACCGATTTGATTAACATTATCTTATAAGATGATGGATTGATTTATGGTTATTGTTTTTATGAATTTTTGCGGTTTAAATTTTATCAAACATGCAAACCGTATAGTAGGTTAACAAAAAAAATTAGAAAGAAAACATTGACTTATGTGATTAAAAGAAGAATTATTTAAACCAATTTGCAATTGGTTACATAAACGAATGATCATAATTTGATTATCATATAATTGATCATCTAGAAAACATAAATATAATAAATGATGTACACAGTTTAAATATAAATTAAGTATAGATTTTAAAGAACATAAACTATACAGAATCATAATTTAATATTAAGAAAATATTAAATTACACAAATTTAAACAAATAAATAAAAGAGCATACTTATTCAATATAGTAAATAAGATTTGCGCTTTTAAAAATTTACACATCTTCACAAAACAGATCAAATATTTTTCATAGAAATTGAAAATAGTTATAGTGATCATAAACTATGGTATAATATAAAATTTATAGATTATAAAATCAAACTAGAATTTGACCCGTGTGGGGGCGCGGATGTTTGATTTAATTTGTGTTGAGCGTAAACTCATAAATTGCTAGTTTTATAAAAAAAATCTCATGTATAGTTTTTTATATTTTTTAATTTACATATAGAGTAGAATATATTATAATATAATATTGATGTTTGATAATATTTTTTGATTTGTACATAATATTATATTAAAAAATTATAACTTGATGCTATTTGATGTAATTGTACTAATCCTATATTAACATGTTGTTTTTTTTTTGTTAATTTATTTTAAAATGAAAAAACTAAAAAAATTAACGGTCAATATATGAATATTGATTTGGTTAGATAAACTTTGGAATTATAGTTAAATTTAAATTTATTTTATATGCAGTGGCGGAATCTTTAAATAAAAAGAAATACAAAAATTAAGTACTTAATTTATTGTAAATACAAAGGGTAGATTTTGTAAATAAAAGGATTTAATATTGATATTCATATTTCCAAACAATTTCTCTTCGTACTGTTATCCATGTTTCCAAACATTATCAAAATTTACTTTAGTTTTAATAATATAGATGTTCACAAAGAGATAAATCTCGTGGTTTCAAAGTACAGATCAAAATCTAGTATAGTGGTTAAAATTTGTATTTATATTGGTGTGAACTGTAATAAATTTGTTGTTAACATTTATTGTCATGATTTCTTTTTACTTATTTCATTCCCATAGTGATAGGTTCAGGTTGTTAATTAATACAAACAAATCACAATTGAAAAGTGTAATTAAAAGTATGACAAATCTCTCAAATAATCTTTTTTGAAGTTTTTTTTACAAAAATAGACCTTGAGAGAAAAAATAACTAAAATAGACTTTTATATTTTTTTTTAAAAAAAAATTAAATTTTTTTTAATTTTTAAACCTCAACTCCAAAACCCCCACCCCATAAATCTAAACCTTAAGTTTAGATTAGTTAACCCAAGGGTATAAATATATATTTATATCCTTTAATAAAGTTTATTTTGGTCATTTTTCTCTTTGAGTGTTATTTTGGAGACAACACTTTTTTAGCTTTATTTTAGTCTTTATCTTTTAAAAGTAATATATGTTTAATTTTATTATTATTATAATCAGTTAGTTTGATTATATCTTTCTCATAGTAGAAATATTGGTTTCAGTATCCATCTTGTCACGTTTAAACTACGTCAAAACTCAACAATAATTTTAAAATGTGAAAATTTCATAAAAAGACCCCAACTAAATTTTATTAACCTTTTTAATACCTAATTTTTTTTCTCTACTTAGTTTAATACCCAAGTAATTATTTTACTCATTTTAATATACAACCTTTTAAAATTCTGTCCATTTTAATAACTAAACGTTATTTATTTTAATTAAAAATACTACTAAGTTTCAAAAACATTTAAAAAAAAATCCAAAATCCAAGCGAAAATATGTAAATTTTCTAATTTTATTTTTAATCTTTAGAAAAAAGGTAACTAAATTATCATAATTCTTTTAAATTTTTTTAAAATTAATTTTAATGTAATAAAATGAATATGTTTTCAATTTCAGATAACAAACTAAATTCAATATTTCAAAATTTAAATTTTTCTTAAAAATTTAAGATTACAAAAATTTAGTTATTTTTATTTTTCAAACAAACAAGAAAATTAGAATTTTTGAGATTCTTTTTATAAATTTTAGAAAAAACATTAAGTTTTATTTAAAATTTATTATTATTTTACCTAAAATAAATAAATATTGGGTATTAAATGAGCATAATTTAAAATTTTGTATATTATAATGAGAAAAATAATTAATTGAGATATTAAACTGGGTAGCGATTAAAACACTTAATGAAATTCAGTTAAGGTATTTTTATGAATTTTTTCCTTTTAAAGTTGAACTATACTAATAGAAATCGCTAATCTCAAGCTCATGACGTATCTGACACCGTATAGCCTTATAGCTTTGCTTGATATTAAAACTAACACGACTCATAATATAGTAATATACTAATTGATTCAGAAGATAATAATTTATTTGGTTCCAACTAATAAACAATACAAATCTTAACTAAGAGCATCTCCAAAAACACTCTCTATTTTGAAATTTCACAAACTCTATATTTGAAGTTTCAAAGTGTTCCTCTCCAAAAGTAAAACTTCAAATTTAACTCAAAATTATTTGTATTTTACACTATGGTCCTTATATTTGTCACAACTAATATAAATTTATAAAACTTTTATAAATAACTAACACATATATAAAAATATCACAACAATATTAATTAGGGTTTTTAGTAATTAAACCCCCAACTAAAGATGAATCGTAAAATAAACTCTCAACTAAAATTCTACGAAATAAACCCTCAACATTAGTTCCGTTAACGTATGTTACCCTCCGTCTAAAATTTTGTCACGGAGGGTGACATATGTTAACAGTTTATAAGTTGAGGGTTTATTATCCTAAAAACTTAGTTGAGGGGTTTTCTTACGATTCAAAAATAGTTGAGGGTTTTTATCACTAAAACACATTAAATATTTTAAAATATTTATTAACATTTATGCATTGTTTAAAATAGATTTATATGCCTTCAAAACTAATTTAAAAATCTTTATACATTATTTTATCAATTTTATAACTAATTTATAAATATTCATACAAATTTTAATATTTTTATAAATAATTAATAAGGTTCAATACTGGTATGGACATTGTATGGGTTGGAGATAAAAAAAATTTGGGCTTATAATTAATAAAATTCATAGAAAACATGAGAATAAAAAAATATTAAAGCAGAGAGAAATATTCGAACTCACCATCTCTACATTGTTAATGAATATCCAAAACCACTTTTTCTACGGGATGTTTTTAAGAAAAATGCCGATAATTTACTTATGAATCTTTAAACAAAAGTGGCAATTATTCTTAAAAATAAGTAAATTATTGATCATTTTTCTTAAGAATATCCCTTAGCAAAATTGGTTCTGGATGTTCATTAAAAATGCAGAAGTGATTAGGTTCGAATACTTCTATCTACTTTATTTTTTTTATTACTATGTGATCTATGAATTTTATTAATTTATAGGCCCATAAAAATTTTAGCTTCCAACCCATACAATATTCGGACCGGCACTAAGCCTTAATCATTTGTAAAAATATTAAAATATTTATGAATTAGTTATAAATTGATAAAATAATGAATAACACTTATAAATTAGTTTTAAAGGCTTATAAATCAATTTTAAACAAAGCATAAATGATAATAAAGCTTTTAAAACATTTAATGTGTTTTAGTGATAAAAACCATCAACTATTTTTGAATCGTAAGAAAACTCTTCAACTAAGTTTTCAAGATTATGAACCCTCAACTTATAAATCGTTAACACATGTCACCCTCCGTGACGGAATTTTAGACGGAAGGTAACATAGGTTAACGGAACTAAAGTTGAGGGTTTATTTCGTAAAATTTTAGTTGAGGGTTTATTTTACAATTCATCTTTAGTTAGGTGTTTAATTACTAAAAACCCTATTAATTAATAAAAACTTAAATTAAAAATAAAAGTAGAAATAGAAATACATAATTAAGTATTAAACTACAAGCAAAATACCATATTATTCCATAAAATTATTTTCATAATGTTCCCATATGTGATCAACTAGTGCATTTCGAAGTAGGAAATGACTCTCTTTGTTTTTAATTTGTAGATTACGAGCTAAAAAATGTTAAAAACGGATATCTTCATTTTCCGCCATTTCAGTTGTGGCTTCTGCCACTGATCTTGTATCTTTTATCGGCACATTGATATCACGTTCATCCTCAATGATCATGTTATGCATTATAATGCATGTCGTTATTATATCATGCAATACATCCTTCTTCCAACAAGATGATCATGCTATGATAGCAAACTTGGACTGCAAAACTCCAAATGCACGTTCAACATCTTTTCGACATGCTTCTTGTTTTGCTGCAAACAACTTTTTCTTTGGATCCTAGGCATTGCTTATAGTTTGATATCATCAAACGAACAAATCCTTGATCTTTTAAAAGAAAGTGCAACAAGCAGGAAAAAAAAGTCATGAGATATTGAATTACGAATGCAAAATGAAGCAAAAAGTTAGCTTTAAAAGAAACAAAAGAAGAAAACAAAATATTGCTAAAAGATTTAGCTTCTACCGGTGATATTAATACTCGTTAGTACATTCGTTATGAACAAGAAATAATCATACGAAAAAGACGCCAAAAACAACAACCGTCTTTGATTACACAAAATTTGTTTGGACAATATTTTGAAGGTTTTAGAGCTTCCCGAGCAAATTTACCAGATTATTAGTGTTGTTGTAATATTTAAATTTCTATAATAATTATGTCTTCATGTACCTTTTTAAAAGGTTTTCTTACTAAGCTTGTTTTGTAATATTCTTGTTGTCTAATTTTACTTTTAAAATAATATAAAGCTTTTTCAAAAAAAAATATTTAATTTTATGTGTAAAACTTAAATTTATAGAAATAAATTTCAAGATTAATGAGATAGAATTTTTTTTAAAGAATGAAAAAAGAAAAAAATATTTAAGAATTTAAATAGAATGTGTAATTGTAATGACCAAAATGCAAATAAAAAGATGAAACTTCAAATTTAAAGTTTTGAGTAGTGATACTCTATGTTTAAAGTTTTACTACTCAAACTTCAATTTAAAGTTTTAAAGTTCCTTTTTGGAGAGTAGAAAACTTCATATTTGAAGTTATATAGTGTCTTTTGGAGATGCTCTAAACAAATAAAGAATACTAAGAAAAAAAATGAAGTTTTTTTGTAAAATCCTCAAACCACCTACACGAAGAAAATAAGTTTGACATGTATGCAACAATACTCTCTATGTAGAGTGTGACAATAATAACCTTTTCTCTTGGCTTGTGTAAAATCAATCCTCTTTGGGTATCAGAGGAGAGATCTTGACTCAGACACAACTGCTTCGTAAACATAGGAAGCACGTATAAGGTGTTGTTGGTGCTGCTTTGCATCACATTGGCCTGCTTCAATAGATTCCCATCTTGAAATGCTCTGAGTAAGTCTCAGATGCTAGAATCTAAGTTCCTCAATGGTCTCAATCTTGGTATATCGTTTGGTCTTTTCCTGAGCGTTGAACACGAAGGTTCATACACCTGTTTGCACCAAAGACAACATTCCTATTGTCACCAGGATTTAAAAACCAGCTATAAATATAATGTCTGATACAATGCGTTTTTCTGGGTTTGTGTTATGCAGATTGATAAATATCTGCATAACAAAGTTTTCATTAATAACCAGCTATAAATATCTTGACACTTACAAAGTTTTCATTAATAAGACAATTCCCTGTGTTTTTGTGATCTCTACAATCTTGTGACTGTGATCACTCTTGGGTTCTATCAAGTGTTCACAGCATGGGATAATCATTGAGTTGATCTTAGCACATGCATCCGTCTCGAGTTTCAACGAATCTGACAGAAGAAAGGGAAACCACAAATAATATTTGATCCAAATGTTTAAATTCAAACGAATTAGTTAACTCATGATCAATGGAAGTAAGAAGGCTGGCGTTAGCAACATCGAAAACATCAAGAGAGCATTACACAGCATGCCAGAACTGAGAGCTTAGCTTCTCATTGGCATCCATGCCTCCTCTGTTTAAGATATTGAGATGATAAGTGACTTACCAGTGATTCTTGAGCTTTCATCCATTGATGTGCAATCATCTATGCCTTGTCCAAGCTAAAATTATCAGTTTCGAAAAGTTAAGAAAATTGAAGGGGAAAGCCCGGTTCTTGGGACGTTATGAACTTTTGAGATTTGTTTATACCGGTGTTCAAGAGAACTTCTTGCATGGCCTTCTTCCCACTCTCAACCTCTAAAGTATAATTGTGATAGTTCGATTTTGTTTTCACCATGTGAAGTTTCCACTCAACTTTAATGGATGAAGAGTATCTGTAGAAGAGCAGGAACGGTACCAACAGAGTGCCACAACAGCAGAGCCAAATCATGAAACTCTCTCTTCTGGAAAATGGAAGCAAAACAAAAACACACGACACATGTTATATTATTACAGAACATCAAAAACATTTAACTTTTTAATTGTCTAGAGTCTCAACAATTATCCTACAAATCTGAAAGCATGTCCTAGATTAACCGAGCAAAAAAAAACAAGACCTTGAAAAAAAAATTGATTGTGAATCAAAAACCAAGACGATCATAGATTCATAATTCATAAGATACACTTAGCAAGGGAAGTTCAATTTCATATTTGTGGCAAAGGTAAATCTTTGGTACTTATTTGTTAAGCTTGCATTAGATCACCTCCGTGAAATTGGTTCTGGTCGCTAAGTGTTGACACAGTCAAACTTGAAGAGAGTGTTTTAAATACTACATGGATGAAAGTTTGAGTCATGCTAGCTAGTCCAATTATATTTTAGTTCCTTAATCAGGACTTGTTATGCGTAAGGAAGATGCCCAAATGCGCTTGAAAATTGATCTAGTGTGAGCATTTTTATGAAAACATGTATAATTTATTTGCATTTCCGCAAAAAAAAGAAAAAAAAAGATTTGGAGATTGCTTTATTGATCTTGATATGCAAATACAATGCAGCAGCAGCAGTAGCAAAAGGAGAAGATAGAGCAGAAGCAATAATACACTTTTTGACAGGGTCAAAGATAAACAATATCCTTTGTCATGACTTTATATATTTAGTTAATTGAATCTCTTCCTGTTGCTTACACAAGCTGCATTTCTGAGTTTCGATCCATTCTGCCTTTGAATTCACTCCACGCAAATCAGGCTTCAAGAGAATGTACCTCACAACTCATTCCAAAAGCAAGCTTTGGAAAATCATGTTTCAGTTTGCTGATTTAAGCTTCCATTGATTCAGCGTTGCAACTTTCCTTCTGCACAATAGAAGGAAAAAGGAATCTTTACTATCTTGTACATGAGTCTGATATTCAATAAGATAAGAAAATAAAAAGTTAATACTTGCACATACATTTTGATAAGTGTTCAAGAAATCTTTAAGCGGTAACTAGGCGATTTATAGAGGACTAGCTATTAGGCAGATTATTAATTATTTTATATATATGACATTGATATGAAATAATTTAGTTTTTAAATAGAAATGTAAAATTATTGTGATAAATTATCAAAATTAGATATGTAAAAAAAAAAATTTAGACAAACTTGCGGATCTATACTAACATTATTGCTTAAATCAGACTAATTTAGATCGATTTTAACCGATTTTGAATAGTTTAAATCGATTTGAATCGTATAAATCAGATTTTAGAAAATCATTTCGGACAAGACCGAATTACCGCCTAAGCGAGGGTCTAAACGCCGCGTAAACCAATTTTTAGAACCTTGATTTTGATGATGTGAAACCAAGCTTTGAAGGCACCTAACTAATCCTAAGTTTTTTCTAAGGATTTTCCGTAATAAAAAACAGAAACACATGTTTCATGAGCCAATGGCCTCAGAGGACGGACTCTCGGTTTGCAGACCTGAAGAAAGACATAAAGAAACTATGCAACTGCTTAACAAAAAAAAAACATATAGTGAGGCAGTATAGGGATTGTGTTTGTTCTCAAATGGTGTGGAAGAAGTATTCCATCAAAAACTTGCCTTGGTGAACTCGTGGTTGTTGCTTCTTAGCTTGGCGGGATAGCTTCCCTGAAATATATGTATTGATAAAGTCCATGTATTAGTTTCTGATCTGTAGACCTATAGTCAACACTCTCCCGTTAATGTTCCTAGCCTTTCCTATATCTGCAATGGTTAACTACCCACACAACACAACCCAAAGATTCCAATCAAAGCTCCGATATTTTGCAATGATCGGATCAAATTACAGAGCCGATCAGTTGACTTTTTTTACATGAGAACCGCCATGGACGTTGTAGAAACCAAAGAAATGAGCAGTTGATTGAGGAATGAAAGGACCATCTATCAACGAATTCGTTGGAGACTGAAGGAAACTGGGTATCGTGAAGACAACATCTTCCATCTTCGGTCGTCTTCCACAGATCGATGTCACACTGTACAAAGGTACACTCTTGAACTCAAACAGACTCTTGTTCTCTATTCTGCTGATCATCATCTTCTCAACCATCAATCTCTCGTCAGAGCCGTTGATCTCTTCTCTGGTAGTGGTATCATCGACTATCTCGCTGATGATTCATTGCTGCAAACATGCAAATCTATAACACCTTCCGCCGGTTACGTATGAAGAGGCTGATCTTGATTTAATGTTATAGAGTGTGGCTAGTGGGATGAAGCATGTCAATTCTCTGATTAAAGGAGAAGATAAATGAAAACCTAAGGTGTTACATCTCGGGCCTGGCCCATAAGGGATTGCTGCGGGGCGGATATTTGCGGGTATATGGTAAGCCCAAAAAAGAGCGGGCCTCGGGTAGAGATTATGCGGGACTGGGCTGAATGTGGAATGCGCCACATGTCGACTTGCGGGATTCTAATGACCCGGAAAACCTAATCTTCATTTTCGTCTTCACCTGAAAAAAATGAGAAAAAGAGAGCAAAAGAGGCGATTCAGCGATAGATCTTCACCAACAACCTATGGAGTGTGACGGCGGTTTGAGGGTCGATGATGCTTCCGTTCTCCCATGTTTCTTCGATCTCCACCAGTGAAGCTTCTTCGACCAACCAAAAGAAGTGGGAGGACTCACTTTCCACTGAAGAAGAAGATCCAGCTCTGGCGATGGGTTCTTCAGCGACGGTGGTTCTAGTCTCTCCTTCGCTCCATGCATGTCACAAGTAAGGAAAGATCGACCATGGTTTGTTGTCGATTTATATTTTCGATTCTAACACTCTAACTCATTATTTCACGTGGTTCCTAATCTTCTTTTGGAGCTTCTCTTCTTTGATCCACCACCAGAGCTTCTATTCTTCTTAGATCCACCACTGAAACTTTTTCTTAGATCCACCACCGGAGCTTCTCCTTCTTTGCATGCATGGTCGTCTTCTTTTCCTCTTCAACGAGCATGGTGCCCACAACTGAGGAATGGACAAGAGATATATTGTTTTTAATATCAAATAAGCAAACCAATGAATGATGAATCATGTTCGGTTCAATCGACGACCTGAATTATGTCCTAGAGTGTCCTGAAGAGTCCTAGAGTGGCCTGAAGCGTTTTGGAGTTGCCTGAAGCGTCATGCTGTGACCATTACCACCTGTCTCGAAGGCCTGCCTGCAAAGGTTTGTATATATTGCGGGGCAGGTTTGGTCAGACACTCTAGAAACCACGGCCCACGCGGGCCTGACTCGCTTGAAAACAAACCCGCTGCCATACGGGATGGGATGGGACCGAACAACCTGTTTTCCATCTCTAGTGTTATAGGAAGTTAATCGGAGATGGCTTCATTGAGAAAAGAGACGACGTGATTATCTATATGGAGTTTCATTTTGTGCTCAAACACACGAAATATTGGGCCCCTAAAAAAAACACCATAAAGCCAAATAAAGAACGTAAAATTGTTTGTTTGAAGTTTTTTTAGGTGACGTGAATAAAAATATTCTATGAAAAAAGAAAATACAACTTTATTGTATTAGATGTGAGAAATACATTAATTAGCATGACAACTTGAAAGAGCAACTTGAGGTGCTTTATGAAAATTGTTTTCTTCCCTAAAAACATCAAATAATACGTTTTAGCAGTCTTCTTGCTGGTTTTAATTTTCATATTCTTTTGAAAACTGTTCTCTTCCCCAAAAACATCAAAATAATATGAGGCTGGAAGTTTTCCATGCCTGAAGATTATACAAGAAAAAGTAATGCTAAAGATGTTACAAAATGCAATGCAATGTTTCTTAGCCGAAACTGTCGGAGTAGTCAAGGAAGGATGGAACTAAATTAGCAACAATAAGTCTTCTGCAAAAAAAATCTGATCATTCTAATACAAGAAAACCTCACTATTCTCTAATTGCGAAAGAACTGCTCTACATAAATTAATGAAAATAGCTATGGTTCCAAGTTTTAATATAAACTAGGTATGGACCCGAGCGTAGCACGGGATTTCATTAATGTTTTAATTTCATGAAAACGTAAAAATTAGATATTTTTATTGTAATTGTAGGATTATAGGATTTTTGCATATATTGCGTGGGATTTCTTTTAAAGAATAGAAGTTTTTTTTCACATAAATTTTGGTTGGTATTTATGCTTCAGTAATCATAGTGCATAAGCAGAGTTATTAGCAACTTTGTTTAGAGTTAGAGAGAAAAAGCGAGACCCAAAAATTCAAATTGAACTCAACCCTACAAAAATATAAATTAGAGTTATATACAATGAATTAGAAAGTTGAATCAAACCAATCTAATCGATGACAACGCCATAAATATTATTATGTTCTTAATTTATTATTTCTATTAACTTTGTATGTTATTCTTCTTGTTCAAACATATTCTAATGTTATCATGGTCATTTAATGATGTTTTTGCTGTCATTGTAGGTCTTACAATTTTGTGTACATTTATTATTATTTATATATTTTCGTTTGCGTGGTCTATTCATCTTTAAAGTATCTTTAACCGAGCTTTATATTTCTCTATAATTTTTCTTAAAATAGAGATTTTATTATATAAATGATTTTTTTTAATGTACGACTCTATTACATAGTTTCTCTAAAAAATGAAGTGGATGATATTTCAGCCTCTATATTTAGAGACAAAATAGAATATCTCTATATTTTTCAATAAAATAGAGAAATTATATTCCAAAAGCATACATTGGAGAAAATCCATCTATAAAATATATATTTTTTATATTTTAATTGCAATATATAAATGAGTATATAGGTGAGTTGATGAATTGGAAAAAAATTGAAAAGTATAATAAAAGACCTAGACTAAATCGAGCCCAATAAATATTTAGTGTTAAAACATTTACATATTTTCTTTAGCTTTTTATAACACATATTAAAAAGTAAATATATACATTTAATTATATTTCATATTGATTTATTTAGTTTAATATTTTCTTTATTTATAATAAATTATAATTATAATGTTTTTACTTTTGATTTATGTTTTTTGTGCACCTACTTTTAATTTATTTTTAATTTTAGATAAATATATTAAATTTAAAAAACAATCTTTTAAAATAAGAAAAAGATCTTAAAAAAAAATCTTTAAACATATAAAGAGGAAGGGTGAATTTGATCAATATTCATAAAAGATGCAAAAATTAAGAGTATAGCCATAGTAAAGTGGATGTGACAATTAAAGCCTATGGTAGACGTTCTTTTCACTCGCTTGACGTGCATGTGAGGCGAGTGGGACATTTCTAGTGTAACACTTATCTTACAATAATCACGTTTATGGAAACGCTACATATTATGTACGTGTCTGGCCCCATAGGCCACACAATACTATAATATATATGATGTAGTATAGGCACCAGTAAATCGAAAGACACCAGCAACATAAGTGTATTTGGGGCTCGAAGGTGGACTCTAATGAAATAAGATAAACATTATAGAAGTTGAGAACATAAAAGGCTTGAAAATGTTTGACCGTACTGTATAGACGACATAGATAAGGTAAGAGAACATATAAGGGAAATGCGGGCGCAAAAAATGTATTATACTATATGTGATATAGTATAGTCCGCAGAGGACGCATAGGAAACAAATTTCGTTCCACAAGGCATAACATGAGGTGTAAGTATTTGTGTATAGATGCAAGAGGACAAAAATGATTGATGTAGTAACAAAAAGGCATCCACCTTGGAAGAGGCAACTACATGCGGAATGTATGGTAACTTACAGACCGTGTATTTGAACGGTAAAAATAATACTATTGTATACAGTTCAAAGTATAGTAAAAATATAACATCCGAGCGCACCGGCAACTAGATTTCGTCGGGAGGAAAAGTAATGAGGCAGGGGGGGGGTATTAGTATGAAAATTGTGTTGGTTGTAGGTAGATGAAACAAAGAATACAACTTGTGAACTTAAAAAACTCTCAATTGGTGGAATATACTGTAAATGACGTTAGTATACAATCAAAATTGTCATGTATATGTATTGACATTTAATAAACTATACTTTAATATATCTAGATAGTATAGGTACACATTAACAAAAAGTACATCATATGGGCTACCATCTTAAAGGGCTATACCTTCTTGACACAATATTAGCTACATAAAGTTCAATGTTTAGTTGCTTTTAGACGCAAAATCTATACATGTAATCAATACAAAACCATATTCTTACTCTTGTGCATATTCGAGAAACCGTTTCAACGTAAGTACCACCCAATTTTATAGAATTAACTAAAGATGACTTTAGTATAAAAAGTAAAAAGGAGTTTAGACTCAAGTAATATACTATAATTTATGATAAATTCTATAGTCTACTAATTGAATTAAAATAGCAAGCACATAAGGCATACATACTTATTTGTTGCATATTGTAAATATGAACCGTGAATGTGGTACAATGGGGAAAATGAGGTATGAAATAGTAAATTACAACATTAAATACATATTATATTGTATTTTAGGTGTAAAGTATTAACCATGTGTTATATTCATTTGTAAATAACCTATAACATACTTTAGGCTCTCAAATCATTAGCATAACACAATAACTAATTAATTTGAATCCACTTAACTCCTGCCCATCGCATTTTTTGTGTGGCTACAATTCATTCTCGATGTATTAATAGCTCCCCTTATATTCTTCGTTATGTAAAAATAGAAAAGGCAGAGCAGAAGAATGTCTGAAGACGACAACAACTATGTAGTAAAGTCTCCACCTTCCAACCACCAGGTAATTTTTTGTATATTAAATCGACTGTAGATCCATGTGGGTGGGCTTGTTCTTATTATATATCATAACGCCTCATATAGACGTACTTATGGGGTCCGACTAGGATGTTTCATATTCTGTTCTATAACAATAGATAGAATAGTGTGACGTAGACGAACTAGAAGTTGACCAAAATATAGATCTCTATTCAAATAATTTCATAATGAGGACAATTTAGTAGAATCTACTTACTATGTATACACAATCGGAATAACAAAAATGTTAAGATGGTAATAATGATGTTGTTATATAAAAATTTCTAACAAACAATAATCTGAACCGTACAGTCAAAGTACCTATGTTAATAGTCCCTAGCGGTTAAACTGATTTACTAAAACTTTATCTATTTTTTGATCTGCATATGATAGAACATGAAATTTTTATGCTGCTAACTGAAAACTAGGTGAGAGAAGTGGATGGCAAATGGGTATTTGATATGCTATGTGAAAAGGGGACAAACTTCATAACGTTAAGATGTGGACTAGAATATGATACTTTTGTGCACATGGTGAAAGACAACCTAAGTCTTGCGCCTTCAAATGCACAAATCAAATTGTCATATCAATTTTTAAACTGGATGCAAATAGATGATGATGATGGCTCTACCCAACAATTTATGTTAACATACATAATAACCGTACCAAGAGACAAGTTTAGTTTTATCCCAGACTTATAGCCACAAAACAAAGTTTACATGATAGAGAAAAGAAATATACATAAAAATAAAAAGAAACACCATTGGTTAATACATAAAACTAATGTAAGATGAAAACAAATAGCAAAAAATAGCTCATTGCATGAGTAAGTCCGGGTTGAAGCTCGAGAATTCTGCAAGCGCGCACGTTTGTGCTGCGACGTCAAGGGAGGCTTCTATGAGGGTGTTGCACTGATTATGTTGTCATGTCGCGTTGAGTTCTATGAGAAAAACCGACACAAGACACATTAAACCTGAAAACATTCAAAAGTAACACATGGAAGTGAAAGAAACATATTATACTACATACCATATAGAATAGTCATACAAATGAGTTAACTAAATACTAGGTTGAGTTTCACGTGATTCTTTTCAAAATACACATATATTGTAAACTATACTACTAACAATTTCCATATATTATAGTTAGAGAATTCACACCATGAAGGACTATAATGCAGCCATAAATGTATATATATATATATATTAAAATGTTAGAAATACATACCATAAGTTCCAAATATGGTTGGAAAGGAAAAAAACTAAATGATATACATAATTCACTTTATTAATCTTGTTAGTAACGCTGGCTATTAGACCACATCCGGTTTCAAAATTAATTGTCATACATAATTCACTTTACCAAACTTGTTAATTGTGCACATAGAAATCTATATGCATGCCAACAAAAACTTATATGCTAAAAAAAGCAGGAAAATACAACTTCACATTCACCAACAAACATGATATTGAAGGTAAATAACTTACAACTCATCCATTTTTACTATTAGAAATTTGTGGTATATATACTTTTATAGAAGTGACTATACTACATCCGTTTTCTCTTAGACACAACAACAAATCATTGACCATACTACTTATATTCACCATATAATATAGATGGAGCAGTCAAAAATATCTTAACCACACACATTAATGAATGTTGATGGATCTACAATTACATTTGGACTCCACCATAGTTTACTTGTCCAAATAAACAACTCTATGTATGGAGCCAAAACCATTTACGCTACAAATAATATCCACACACAACCGCTCATTCACCCACAAACATGGTATAGAGGGGACATCATTGAAATATTGACCAATTTATAGTTTCATCCAGCCTCATTCTTTATAGTTTATACAATAAACTAAACTACCAAAGTGACCTATATTGTATATGCATATACAATTTACTTGTACATTTCTTTAGTAAGTCTTTAATAGTAAACACATATTTCTAAAGTGAAAACCAAACATAGCAGTTACAATTTACAACAAATTGTGCTATCTACTACATGTTAAGCATGGAGACAATACTTTAGAAGCAAACAAATATGCACAAATAAATATACATCGTTATTTTTCAATAGGCACACATTGGTAATATATTTGGTTCTATACTATATATGTGTCTCTTATAGTGTAGTCCTATGAGGTACAACATATAGTTGTTCTACCAACCCAGAAACTTCGGTGACCAAAACCGCTGCAAACAGAAAGTTAAATATGCAAACTTCGCTTATTCATGATTCAAATAGAACCCCATAACATTAATTTTGAAGAACCAACAATTGTCTGAGTACCGTTTTCACGACCCGTTGAAGACTGTTCCAACCAGATCTGCAAAAGAAATACTATTTCAGATTAATTTCGCGGTAATCCATGGCGGCGAAACAGAGTCGCCGGCTCCTTATGCTATTCAATAAAACCAAACATACCTTGATTCTTTGACTATAGCGCTGCAGTCGGCTCGCAGTGAAATTTCTAAGGTCGCGAAAACCCTAACTGTCCAAACCCAACTTGCGTCTCGCCCAAAACCAGGAAATACCCTTTTCTCTGCTCCAACTCAGACTCACAAGTACTCTCTCAATCTTTCTTCGCTGCCGCATGTAAAACGATGATATGTAAAGAGCAACGTTTTCCCTTTTCACGCGCAAGAAAGTGTATTTTTTTTGGTCAAAAATTACCATAGTATGTAACATATCATAGTCACAAACATGTAATGGTTATGAACTTAATTTTCCTTCATATTTGTATTTATTACTTTTCAAATGATTTGCTTCTCACTTTATAGAACAATAATTATATTTTTATTTAACTGATTTAGTTTTGAATAATTTTCCAAGTTCATTGTTTTGATGCGACTTTTATTTTATAACAACTTAAATAAATGAATTATGAGAAAAATATTACATATTAAAACATAATATTTTTAAAAAATGATGAATGAATTTTTTTTTGTTTTTTTACCAAACACACACACACACACACACACACACACACACATATATATATATATATATATATATATATATATATATATATATATCAGCTACGACAATAATAATAATAAGAATAAAATTCTAATTACCAAACTTTAAAAAATATCAAATGTGTGCTTGATTTTTTGTTTGACCAAACATAAATAAAATCCAAACAATGACAACATCTTAATTCTTTTAATGATTATATAACAATAAAACACTACCAAAACTTAAAATAGGAAGAATCGTAGTAACAATTTTGTTTTGAAATTATATGAAGAGAATGAGAAAGAGAGACGTTTAATAATATTAAAATAATAAGAAATAGGGAAAATGCAACATTAATATAATATAAATTTGGCTTTTTTAAAAATATTTTCACTTGTTTTTTTTACTTTTTTCTTCTCATTATTTGCATTTATTTTTTCCACAATATTATCTATGAACATAAAAATAAAGTATTAAGTTACATTACTATAATAAATCTACCAAACATATAAAAAGTACATTCAATTTTATTTATTTATGAATCTATAAAACTTTGATTAGAAGATTAGATTTCTCCTTTTTAAATTTATTTCAAATAAATAGCTTTTATAAATTTTGTACATTTTTTTAATAATTTTTAAAAGGAAAACTAACATTTTAAAGTCTTTTGATTTAAATTTTATTAAAAGAAAAATTGTTACTTAACGCATAACATAATCTTAAGTGTATAATTGCCATGTGTCGTGATTATGTGATTATATAAATTAGCAACTTTGAATACAAAACTTTATACAATAAAATTTAAAAGAAATAAATATCAGTGTGGGACGTTGGTTCCATCCCGGAAGATTGTATTATTTTGTTTTTCTTTGTTAAATATTTAATTGTTTGTTCATCTAATCAATAAGCACCAAATTTATTGAGCCAACATAATAAAATACCTAGACTAAATCGAGCCCAATAAATATTGTTTAGTGTTAAAACATTTAAATATTTTCTTTAGATTTTTAACACATATTTAAAAGTAAATATATACATTTACTTATATTTTATATTTATTTATTTAGTTTAATATTTATTTATTTTTAATAAATTTATAATTATAATGTTTTTACTTTTAATTTATGTTTTTTGTGCACCTAATTTTAATTTATGTTTTAATTTTAGATAAATAAATTAAATTTAAAAACCAATCTTTTAAAATAAGAAAAAGATCTTAAAAACAATCTTTAAACATATAAAGAGGAAAGACGACTTTAACAAGATCTCAAAAAAAATTGTTTCCATTTTCTAATGACCAACAAGTTGAAGGCGTGTAAACATAAGTCGTTGGATCAAACTGAGTTGACATCATCTGCACCGTCAATTTTGATGTAGGGAAAACATATTGGAGGCCCCTTTGTGTATAAAAGATAAGACAATCAACGAGAGCCGTAAAGGATCAAATGCTAGAATAGACCTAATGCATACAAAAAAATCTCAAATAGACCAATGTATTTTCCTTTTTATTTTACATTTATTTTTAAATAAAAATTTAGATAAAATAACTAAAAAACCTAAGAACTTCAATATATTTACTAATCCATGCCATTACTATCCTACCCAGAATCCGACCCGGATTTAGACCCACAACCCGACCCAGTTTTAATCATAATCTTCTTCTTCCTCCCCCTTTCTTCTCCATTAATATTCTTTCACCTTATAACATATCAAAAAATTTCTTCTACCATCCACCAAATTTTTCGTTTTTATTCAAAATTGGTTAACCCATAGTCATTATAAATCAATTATATCTTATATATAATCAAATTTCATCTTTTAAAATGAGATTCAAGATAAAGAAGAACGCAGAGTATTACTAATACAACTAGTACAACTCCAACTAGTACAACTAGTACAATTCAAATTAGTAAAACTAATACAACTACAACGAGTATAACTAGTATAAATAGATTTAGTATAACCATATAACTGATAAAAGTAAAACGTGTATAACTAGTATAACTTTGCAATTAATATGTTAATTTTTTTTCCAGTGATGATAGTAAAAAGGATTATGTAGAACCAATAAGACATGTTGGTATAATCTCCCCTTTCTCGCCGGAATGTATCAAATACATGAATAATATATTTTTAATAATATTTGATTTGGATAATGATTTATTTTCAAGTTGTACTAGTTATACTAGTTATACTATTTGTTTTAAAAAATCATCTTCATCTTTTTGTTCTCGAGGCGAAAAAGGTAGATGAAGAGATAAAAACATCATCTGCATCTTTTGATATATAAAGATAGCATACTTATGCATGTTGTGTCTACAAATAGTTTTTGATTCTTATTTTTTCAAATTAGTAAATTCTAGTCATAGTTGATGCAGAACCAAAAAAATCTCCAACCGCGCTCCAAAAAAACGAGTCAATGGTAAGAAGAATAAAGAGGGAGCATCAGTCACAACTAAGGTCTCATTTCGTGTAAAATTGATAGTTTTGGGGGTCACTTTTGGGAAACTTATGTTCGTTATAAACGTATTTTCCTTTTAGTATTAAAACTTATGTTTCTTTGATGTTAAATTTGTTTTTAATAGTTTTAGAAACTATTAAAACTTATGTTTCTTTTGAAGATTATAGTTTGTAAGAGAAAATTATGTTTTAGTTTAAATATACATGTATTTTGGTATAACTAATACAACATATTCAACTAAACAATAATATTTAAGAATAATACAACTAATACAACTACTTGACATTACTGTTCAACCATAATAGTTTAAAACATGATACAAATTTAAAACGTGATCCACATTTTTAAATAATATTAAATAAAATAACAAGTAGTTGTATCAGTTGTCTAGTTGTACCAACTGTACATAGTTGTACTAGTTTTTGAGTTATACGAGTTTGTGAATAGTTGTACTTTGGCAGTGAAATAAAAAATATTAGTTGTACCACATAATAAATACATTTAACTTAGTTGTACCACTTATTTATGTTTACATGCATTTGCCCGGTTACAATGAAATCATCAATTTTGTAAAAAATACATTTCATGTTTGTTTTCCAAAAATTATGTGGACAAACAAGTTAACAAACCTTAAAAGTATAAGGTATATCATGTAAACTTATGGAGTTATGTAATAATTTTTTTAATTGCTTTTCAAAATTTTAAATTAAATTAAAGAAAACTTTATGAGTACATACCAATTGGGATATTTGATTTTTTCTCATATGAAATATACCAAATTTCTTTTTCAAATATCTGAAATGTCAAAGTTATACAGGTTGTACCAGTAATACTCGTCTAATATATAATAAAAATTATATCAATTGTTTATATGTCTAGTTTTAGGGATTGTACCAATATTTTCACATCATATCTTTATAAAAAATATGTTAAATATTTGTTTATAATAATAAGACTAATATAGTTAATAAACCTTTAAAAACATATAATGTAAAATTAAGAGTGTAATATAATAATTTAAAAAAATAATTCAAAAATCTTTAAAAGATAGATGAAATTTTGTCATCATATAACATTTAAAACGTTTACTTGTTTATTTCATGTGTAAAATTATAACATTTATATACCAATTATACAATTTTTTTACATGCTTAGTTGTACAAGTTATACTAGTTGTACTAGTCGAATGAGAGAATGAAATAACAAAGATTGTGTGGTTGTAATTCATTGAAATTAAAGAAATAATTCGAAAAAAAAAGAGAAAGAATGAGATATGTTGAAATTGTGTGGTCAAGATTAAAACATAGATTGAATGATCCAATGGCTCATGTTAACTCTTCATTAATGGCAAAATGGTTATTTTGCTAGACTTGGTTCATGTAGATTTTTTTTGGATAGTGTAGATTATTTTTTGACCATTTGGTCTATATCAGATTTAAGTCCAGCCGTAAACGAAACGCGTCTTTGCCTTTTTCTCATCGAGACGATTTATAAGATTCCCAGATCTGCTCTTCGATCGATCTCGTTCTTTCAAAATCTTCTCGATTCCCGTTTCCCCAATTCGCCGTCTAGCATCTACGAGAATCAGCGGAGAAGAAGGATACGTTAACTCTTCCTGGAGTTGACTTTTTAGGGTTTTCAATTTCATCGTCCTTGGTTTCCCAGATCTGGTTTGTTTTCATCGAGATTCTCTCTTGATTGATCTGATTTTGATTGCCATCGAATCATCCTTGTCTTCTCTTTGTGGCGGTTGGTGATTTTGTTTTTTTTTGCTTGTATCGTGATTTTCCGAATTGCTTATTGATACGATGGCGGCAGGAGGAGTTGAGATCTCGAAAAGCTCTGTTGTTGTTGTTGATCGTGTTCGTGATTTTTATTCTCGCCAGGGTGGTAGAGACGGTGAGAGGCGTCAAACCAAACGACCCAGTGATTTTGATCGCAGGTTGAAAGATGGCCGACGTGATTCATATCAAACAGGAGAAGCCCGACACCCTGAGAAGAGGAGGAAGTGTTCTCCAGTTTCAGGGGATAGGAAAGATGAAGTCTTTCGACCTCCACTTGGTGAGAAAACTGTAACTTCTAACCAGATTGTTGATGTGGCTTCTGCTAGGAAGATATCATCTGAGGATCATGTAGGTGTTCTGAAGTCTACAGAGTAATGTTTCTGCTCAGTGTCGCTGCCTCTTGTTAAACATCCTTTTGATGATCTTGAGGAGGGCAGGCTTGAGGGACGAGCAAGTGGTTCAGGCACCCAATATTGCCACGTCTAAGTGGTGTTTAGAATCTCCAAAGGATGAAGCAGTTCATTTCGCCAGGAATAGCAGATGGAATAGGAGCAGTCTGACTCCCGAAAGCGGGAGGCGTCTGATTGAACGTCACTCCAATTCATCTGGATCTCGCAGCTTAGAACCCACCAGTGCTCATGAACTTTCAGATCATGAGTTGGAGAGTCGTATTGAAGAAGAATGTTCTCTTTCTGATTTGAACGACTCAGAAATTGATGAACCAGAGGGAGGCTTGAGCATGCTATCTGGTAGTAGAGATGTTAACGAATACCAGAAGCTAAGCAAGATAAACGATAGGAACTTATAGTGTGTCTACAAAGCCAAGGACAGAAGACGGAGGAGATTGTGGCACTTAAAATGATCAGATGAACATGGAAGACGAATATGGATTCCCATTGACATCTTGAGGGAGATTAACATTTCTCTTGTCTTGCAGTCACCCGTCCATTGTGAACGTCAAGGAAGTGGTGGTGGGAACACGGTGACAGTGTTTTCATTGGTCATGGAACACTTGACAATGACTTAAGGGGAGTAATGGACAGGATGAAGCAGCTTTTAGCACCAGTGAGGTCAAATGCCTGATGATTCAGCTGTTGGAGGTTTGAAGTACCTCCATAGCAACTGGATCATCCACAGGGATCTGAAAGCCATCGAATCTTCTACTGAACAACAGCGGGAGCTGAAAATATGCGATTTTGGAATGGCTCGGCAATATGGGAGTCCTATCAAGCCCTACACGCAGCTGGTTGTCACACAGTGGTACAGGTCCCCGGAGCTTCTTCTAGGAACAAGGAGTATTCAACCGCAGTTTGATATGTGGTCCATCGGGTGCATTATGGGTGAGTTGCTGTCTCTAAAACCTCTTTTTCCGAGGGAAAAGTCCAGAATGACATTGATCAGCTTCAACCGATCTTTTGCGGTTCTCTGGACACCGAGTGAGACAACCTGGCCTGGATTCATGTCACTGCCAGGTTCCAAAGCCAAGTTCGTAAGCAACCGTACAATTTTACTACGTAAGAAAATTTCCTGCTGCATCTTTTACAGGAGGTCCCGATTCTTTCAGAATTGGGATTTGATTTGTTGAACAGATTATTAATGTCGACCCTGGAGAAGCGCCTTACAGTTGACGATGCTCTTAACCATGCCTGGTTCAGTGAAGTACCTCGCCAGAAATCCAAGGAGTTCATGCTACATTTCCTACAAAGCGTACTGAGAGATCTAAACATTTTGTATCTTTTCTGTTTACTCTTTTATTTGTGATTCTTGACATGGGTTTTTCAAGAAAGGAGGAGATTAGAAACTTGGTGATGCTTTTGTGGTGCGGGAAGCGTTGATGAAGAAGCTGCATGAATGTGTAAATATGAATGGTCCATGAAACTGGCACGGTGTGTGGGTCTTCCTCTCTTATTGTCTCTCTCTTCTCCTTTGTCTTACATTTAGTTCACTGTGTACCATACAGTATTAAATTAATTGAGAGAGATGTTGACTTTTAAGTTTCTCTCTTGTGTCTTCATTTTCTTTTGTGTTATCTTCTTCACGAGGTTAACTTTGGAAGGAGACTTGCCATCTGTAAGTTACCATCCACAACATTACGTGAACTTGTAGTCTTTTTTTCGATTCATTACCATGTCGTTTCCTCATTTACTCTTAATAAGTATCAATATCGTGATCGCTGGTTTGGACATTGGTACTTCCGGTGAGTAACCGATGCATAAAGCCGCCGCTCGCTCTAAATTCTTTTTGTGGTTACTTACTATTTATATTGGCAGAGAGGGTCATAATCATATCTCGACTAGACTCTAAACCACCACGAATCAAATGTTGTTAATTGAGCAAAAGTTCTGATACTTCTCGCCTTACTCAGATGGAGATGTTGTTGTATGGAGTCTTTTATAGTATATCCTTCTCGACATTACAACCTCTGTATGTTGTTGTGGTCATCGAGTGCTTCCGTTCATTCACGTATGTAGCGTCAAAGTGCGCTTGGCACAGGTGTATTCTCATATTCATGCGTGATTACTACTATGCTGTTGTATACGTGTAGTTTGTAGACAAGTCATTCACTCTTGCACACCAATAAATACGTCGGATTAGAAGACTGTACATCTCTTGACCGAGGGAGTTTTAAATTCTCATCACTTGTAAACAATTTGAGAGTCCCCAATTTCGCCTTATCAATAAAGACCCATCAGTTCTTAACGTTACTTTGTACATTTTTATTATGTTTTAATGTAAGTTGGACAAACTAAATACAACAATATTTCCGACCAACTCTAAGCTTTAGAGATCTTCACTGCTATGTTATTATAACGCACTCCTTGTGAGTGGTATACCCATTTGGGAATTCTTAAGGCCTCCTTTCTTGACATTATTGTGGTGTTCAGAAGGAGAAGCTTAAAACAAAATTTAAGAATTTGGAAACTTGCATGTATTCTTACATTTACATTTCGATATCAGGTAAATAATACACACGGTCTACCGCTAACGCACTGAATCACTATGAAAATTACAAAATCGCTGATTTTTTCATGTGTGATTTTTATAATTTAGACATCTCTGGAAGTTATTAATGTTTACAAATCAACTATACATTATAATCTTCTTCTTCATGTCTTCTTAACTTTTCATTGAAATACAAAAAATATTGATGAATATTCTAAGACGAAAATCTTTAAGATCTTTAGCATAAAACATATATATTACACAATTATGTTACGATTAAATTTATTATGCATAAAAGATCTAATAGTCAAATGTTAATTCATTTTATTATAGTAAATGAATTCAAAATATGTAAAATTATATTTTAAAGCTATCTCCAAAAATTTGCTCTCTCGTTATTACGTATGCTCAAAATCCTTAATTATTCTCACATGTACATTTCAATTCAGACATACAAAGCATATGTAAACTTAACTTATCTGTTACGATAATAATGTTTTATTTTAAATTCTTACAGACAATAGTTACAAATATTTATAATTATAGCAAGTATATACGGTAAGTATTATAGTGCGAGGAATTTCCAAATACGAGACCTTAACATTTTTGATATTTAAATGCAAAGTTATCGCCAACAATCAAAGTCAAACTGCAAACTCACCAAAATCCTTTTTGAAATTACATACACATCCCTTGGCATGAACCCATTAAACCAAAAATAATCAGAATTTTCATCGTTACGACATGTATACCTATGGAAGTCTGATGAGTTTTTCTGAAGTTTGTTCTGTAAGATCGCTGTGTCCTCCGGATGACTTCTTAGGTTAATTTCGATTTTCGCTACTAATAGTATGTTCTTATACATTAATTGATTAAATTTATAAAAACTTTCTAGGAAAAATTCGAATCATGTAATTTGTGATAAACAATTTAGTTAAACTGTAACAATTATAGTAAAACTTGATTTTTTTTTTTAACACTAGCATGAGTGAACTCGTATGAGATCATGCATTCTTTGGTTTAGGGTTTGTAGACAATAATGTTTGTAGTATTGATCTTGTATATTTAGTAATAAATTTTGGAAGCTTAACAACATTTATTTCAAAATTAAATATTACCTATTTGTATTTAGTTCTGTATATATTAAAACAATTTGAAATCTTTAACATTTTCATAGTATGGAATACAGATGTTTATTAAGTTAAGTTAAGTTCACGAGTTTTATATTTTTGTCTAGAAGCCGAACCGTTGCCGCTTGAATCTCGACAATATATATCTACATCAGATCGAACTTCTGAGGACGGAGTTTTATCTGAGGGAATAGCGAATAGTTACTCACATTTTCAACGGGTCAGTAAGTATCTATCAAAGTCTTATGAAATCAAGAGATATTAACCCTATATTAGAAGATTCTTGTCATCGAATCTATATATACAAAGAAGAGTAACACATTTCTCTCTTCTTCACTCATCTGCACATATGCGGTCTCAACAAATAATATAATGTTTCTCATTCTCAAAACTCTGCCAAGCCATCTCTGCTATCTTTCGATAAAAGAACACCAAAATTCTCCTATACCAGACTTATACTCATTTTTATCTCATGTCTTTCTCAAGATGTTTTTTTTGTTATTTGCGTTTTTTCCCCTCAAACATGTTCTCATTCTTCACTACCCTCTTGTAAAGGATTAGATTGCTATAAATCATATATATTTTTTTTCATTTTAGGATAACCATTGTATCTACACTGCTCTTAAGAATACTGCCTTTTGCAAAACTTCCATTTTTTTCGTTGTTTTATAAGCTATTACCTTATTTTTGACAGTTCTTTATATGTTTGAAGTCAAATTTGAATTGCTTCTTATGGATATGTAGGTTTTCTTACGGGCATTCAGAGATAAGTGACTTCGGAAAGGACTTACCATGTTCGCTCTAGAAGTCTTTCTCTCGAAAGTCCTTCTTACTTTAATGACTAGTAAGATACTTACCTCTACAAGGATCCGTCATCTAGAAGACCTATCTTGTGCAAGTCTTATTGGTCTCGACAGTTTTATTCTTCTATCTTTTTTTTTGCTATATCTTTGAATAGTTGGAGCATCTTAGTACAGTCTCTCCAATGATCAAGAGTTTATTGATATATAATAACACAGTCGTAAATGAGTTAGCTTTAAGACTCTTCTCCTTATTTTCCCAACTAGAAACTCTTTCACTCTCAATCTCTGACCTATTACGTACTTCTTAGTTAGACGCTTTGAAGCAACAAATTACCTCCTATTGTAACTTATCCATTATATTGCTCTCATGTCTTTCTTAGATACACATTCATCTTGTTTTCAAGCACCTTTTCTCTTATTACATTAATTT